>JAMZAV010000865.1:0-246664 GCA_024449915.1 Sweltsa coloradensis | reverse complement strand
TGTTCGGTTTTTGGGCCCGTGTTTTACAGCGGAATCAAGGTATAATATCGTTGCCGGAATTCTCCACAATGACTGAATGAAAGAGAAAATTTTTAGATTTAAAAAGGGGATTTTAATAGGGCGGAGGATGGGTCTAGATAAAATTTGGTCATTGTGATGCACAGATTTTCATCAAAATGACCTTGAAGGAGATTTTTCCCGAAGGGCAAGCCCCCGGCACCCCCCACTTAGCCTTCGGTACATCTATGGATATAGGACATTATCATTTATAGGAAATTTCTTTCGTTCGGCTAATTTGCATCAAGTTGTTTGAAATTTTGCACAGATGTCAATACGGTGGAACTATGGGGCTCTAAAGTGGCACATTTTGAAAATGATGAACACGACAGAAATAAATTTATTTTTACAATTTTGGATTTTCTTAAAAAGTCCGAAAAATTGAACATTTTCGTGTCAAATTGTTTCTGGCTGACAAACAAACAATATTGATAATCTTCGACTGTAGGGCTGTCCACCCATGTATGCTTTATTGACAACTAACTAACTAACTAACTAGAGGCTAGCAGACACCTTGTGCTTGGGGCATAGGCCTACTGCCCTTTTCTGTCAACCTTCCTACTAAGCCTATTAGTGGAAAATAAATAATAATAATAATAAATGACAACTAGCCTATGTAAAGTGTCATATAGGCTACATTGGGTGCTTCTTGGTCGAGCAAACAGCTATTTGCTAAGTGCCAAATGTGTCCTATTCCCTATGAATTTCTGGATACGCCACTGCAATACAAACGAAACCGCTATAAGGCCTTACGGTATAATGCAAGTTTTTAAAAATAGTTATGTATTTCTTTGTTGTATAAAAGTCTTGAGAATAAAAAGAGTAGTGCCATAGACTAATAAATTCACGTTTCTTTTGAAATCTAGGTTTTGTACAAAATGCCATAGACTAATAAATTCACGTTTCTTTTGAAATCTAGGGCCCCTTAGGCGCCGCAGCCAAGCCGCGGTGCGCTACACACTCAAGCCCTTTTACACCAAGCAGAGTTGGGGTGATTTCGAGGTGTTACCCAGCCGTCCCTGTAACGTGATGTGAACTTGAAAACTATCACAATCGAGGGGATTTTGGTACCTGACAACACATGCCAAATTTTATTGGGGGAGATTATTCCTTCTTGGTGAAAAAAGGCTTGAAACATGCTCAAAATCACTTTTAAAGGTGTTAGCTACTGCTACTACTGCTACTACTGCTACTGCTAACATCTAATACGTCGGCCCGCGATTCTGACCAG
Organism: Sweltsa coloradensis; assembly: GCA_024449915.1. Taxonomy (NCBI): domain Eukaryota; kingdom Metazoa; phylum Arthropoda; class Insecta; order Plecoptera; family Chloroperlidae; genus Sweltsa; species Sweltsa coloradensis. The sequence continues at coordinate 245,376 of JAMZAV010000865.1, read as the reverse complement.
ACGGGTGGGACTACAATGTTCATATTTTTACATGGACATTAAGGTTATAGAAATATAGTCTCTTTTGAAAAAAAAAGTTGAAAAAGTTGTTGAAGGCTTCCCAAAAAAAGGTTTTAAAATAAGCCTTAAACACTTGGCATAGTCATAGTTACTTGACACTTGTGACGGTAAAGCAGAGTTAGGCGGGAAAGTGCGATACGTAAACAAAATAGCGGACATTTAAAATTTTTCCCTTTTTTGTGTGGGAAAGAGAAAAAGGGGTCATTATACTCTCATAAAAAAATCAAAACCGTCCCTGGCCTAGGCCCAGATGTGGAAAATTATTATAATGCAAAGTGTAGGTCCCAAAGTTCCATTTGGCATAGGACTAGTAAAATTCATACTTACATTACATGTTTGACAAGCCTAGCCAACCCTATGCCAGCACAACATTGTTCTGATATGAACTTGCTCAACTGTTTGTTTACATAATTGCAACAATCAAATCATTTCATACAACTTGTCTTTCGATGGCCCGCGTTTATGAAGGCACTGCCATCTAGAATAAAATAGAACTTTTTCGAGCTCTTTGCTATAACGCAAATCTTTTTAAAGTGTTTGGATTTCGTGATACTCTTTCAACCATATACATCCTATATAATTGGCTAGACCAGCAGTCGGTGGTCCACTTCCGGTACAATTAGAAGCCATCTTAAAATTACAGTTTACATGTTAATCAAATGGGAGCGATTTGTGGCCAAATTGTTCTCAAGATTGCCGCCAGGTTGACAGGTAAGCATACTAGCCTTTAACACCAAATGATTACTAAATTCCCTTATGCAATCACTTCGTATTGTTCTTTTGTTTAATACCATGCTGCACAAGCTAAAACCATATCAAACAATCCAGTAAAATACTTTATTGCATTAAAAAAGCATAAATTAAAACACCAAATCGCCATCTTGAAATGGGCCGGTTGAGTCTTCAATTTGCTACGCTCGGCCTGTGCGGAGGTATAGGAGACTGCTAATCTAGCCTACTATAGGGGTTTAATATCAATGCTTTCAACTCACACCCATGACGTTTTCCACGATACCGTCAAGAATACCAATTCCTTCGAAAACGAAAACGACTCGTTTTCAAATTGCGTTTTCAACTCATCTCCCACGAACTCAAGAATTGGGGTCCAGTCCTTATACCGTCGTTATACCATGGTTATACCACCTATACCCAGGATGTACATGAATCCGGGTCTAGATATTTTACATCCTATATTGTTACTGCTAATACCATAGAATTTAAATCAACTTTGATAAAAATATTATATTTTAGCAAATAATTTTGTAATGGAACTTGAAAAAGTAATGAGATCACACACATAACAAAAACTTGTAGAAATACAGCCAAACCTTACACACTCAAAAGGAATGAGATCTAAAAAAAGGGCCAAGCTCATCTACCCTTCCACATAAACGTACAGTGTCCCATAACAGCATCCTCGAAAAGCTTGGCAAAATAGAATTTGCATGTTATTACGTTTAAATTAATTAAAAAAAAAGAACTTGGATAAACTATTACGTTAAATTAAAAATCGCAAATTCTATTTTGCCAAGCTTTTCGAGGATGCTTTTATGGGACACTGTACGTTTATGTGGAAGGTAGATGAGCTTGGCCCTTTTTTTAGATCTCATTCCTTTTGAGATGTGTAAGGTTTTGGCTGTATTTCTACAAGTTTTTGTTATGTGTGTTACTTTTGACACTAAAATTTAACTTTGACGTTCGTCGTTTGTGCTGTAACCAGAAAGTTCCCTCGTATGTACGTAGTGGAGACCGGAGGGAGTGTTTATTTTATTGGAAACTGTAACCATAGGACAACATAGTAGGCATAGATAATATTTCCGTTCGCCGGCACTCGTGCGACTTCTGGGGTAGTTGAACAATATTATGCCTGCGTACGGGACCCGTACATGCAGGAATTTCACTTTGTGCTGTCCCATGGGAAGACTGCAGTGTGAAGAAAAAAATTCCGTTGGTGGGAGAATCGGAAATTTTATGATCTTTCATATTGAAAGAGAAGGACTACCCTAAAAAAATCTGCTTAGTTTTGACTTTTTTTCTTCTTTTTTTCCTACATGAATGAATTACAGTAATACATACACATTGCTGGTGGCAAGAGTAGAGCAAGGCCTCATAACAACATGTGCCTTACGCCCTTACCACCAGTGTATAATCTAATAATCTTATTGCCTAAACCTTAAATAATGCTATTTACACGTAACATGGCATTGTCTTAATCAACCCAAAAAGTTACCTTCACATTTTGTGGGATGGTTTACCAATTATTGAACAATTCGTATCACATTTTGCACTCTTCTACGGTTCTACCTCTTCGAGCTAATGGCCCTCATATTAAGTGCATGTTGTTTTTCTATGGATATTCAAACCCTTCCTCTGCTGAACGAGTATTTACAGACCATGTCCATAGCATAGCATACAGCTTACACAGACCATAGCTGCCGACAGTGTTGAGTTCAGGCATACCCTGGGGAGGGCACTGCCCTCCCCAGGGCTGATCAGTGCCCACCCCCCACCGTCCCACTCAATACCCACTATAATCAGAAATGTATTAACAATTTATTATTGCATATATTCATATTTTTGCTAAGGAGGATGCGGGATTATTTGGAGATAAAAGTAAAAAAAATACACATCTATTTTCATATTTTGATTCAGTCAAAAAGTTTAAAACACCAAAATACGTGAAAATGTTATGACTCTTCCACAACTCTTTGGAAACTCGCTGAGTAAGGGACGACATTAATCTCTAAATTAATATAATTCAAAATACGCCTCATTTAATACATACCTGACAAACGAACAATCACTAGTGATCTGCGCCTAATTCCAGACTAAGTTTGGGTCCCCACAACACTAAGGACACCAGAAACCTGAGCTAAAAACCCCAGATTTTCCGGAACATCTTACCACCATACATTATAATAGTACTTGGTGTGCGCCCACTCCAACTAGTCGAGTGCCCTCCCCAGGGAAAATGTCTGAATTCAACACGGGCTGCTGAGTTCAACGGGCGACTAGACTATTTATTAGCCAATAATAATCAACAGAAATAACTCGTTAAAAAGATAGACATTTTAAAATAACGCCATAGATTAGATAGCCTAAGAAATACGTAACAAAAATAGATATTATTGCAGAGTTTATGTAAATACAGACTTCTGGATAATATTTATCTGCGAGGTACCGTCGGCGTCCAGTATTTCACTTGAGCAGTGTTTCCCAACTTTGGGTCGCAAGCCAGTTACCTATTAGGGGTCGCGAAAAGTTTTGAAAATCAGAATAACAATATTTTTATTTATTATTATTATTATTATTATTATTATTATTATTATTATTATTATTATTATTATTATTTATTATTATTATTATTATTATTATTATTATTATTATTATTATTATTATTATTATTATTTTAAAATAGCATAGTACACCTGATGGAGAAGTCATCGATCTGTCTGAAGAACGACGTTAAACATGAAATCCAATCGCAAAAATTACACTGTTCTGGCTGTCTTCATAATTTAACTATTTCTAAGCTTTGAAGGTGTGGCTACTTTTCCCAACTTCGTATGGTGGAAATCAAAATCAAATTTCGAACCAAGCTGCGATTGCCTGAAAATCCTACGTCAACGCCGTTGATCAAACACAATTTAAATTTTTCTGTCAGAAATAGTGTGAAATCGTTGATCATCCGTGATCGTGAAATGTCAATTGTTTTGTTAGTAGGCCCTATGTAATACAATTCAGAAGTTAAAAATCCCGGGTTCGAGCCCGAGGCCTACACACGTACGGAATCTTCTGATTCATAATGATCTCACTCACTACACTGACCTGTGTGTAGCTCTGTCGTGGTAGTGTGTAGTACCGTATTGAAACATTGCCGTCATGCTGAAACTTCAAACTCAGGTAACCTAATATTTAATTCACTATAACTTTATTCTGATGAAGTATAGTTTCCCTCAGATTCCAGTCAAATTTCAACTATCATGTTATTACTTTCTCAGCCATTAGTCCAGGGATTGGAACCTTTATTCATAACGGTTCCGATTCCGGTTCTGGTTCCATTTCCAAATTTTATAACGGTTCCGGTTCCTAATGTATAAAGGTTCCGTAAGGACCGGTTCATAACGGTTCTTAACGGTTCTGGTTCCGGTTCTTTAAAATAATATTTTGTGCAAAGTCGTGGGAAGTTGTAAATGTACAAATTTTGTCGTTTGGACATTTAAGGTTAAAAAATTTAATTAAGTCATAAAAATAAAATAATTAGGGCCTACAATATCAAATGGAAAAAAATAACCAATTGCATACGTAACAAACCACACGTAACTACTTTCCTCTTATGTTCCAACTTCCAATATTTTTTAATGGGGGATCTGATGGCGATCCCAAGTCCCAACGAAAGGGGTAAACAAAAAATCTATCCAATATAATAAAAATGTCATCCTTGATTTCTGTAGAACGCATTCCTACATTGCACTTAGAACTGTTGCTCGCTGTCATATTTAAAAAATTGTCTTACATACAAAAAACTGAATAGACAAGGATTTTTTTCAAAAACTAGTGAACGAATTATAAGCGTTTTTATTTGAATATCATTCGAAAAGTTGAAATTTTAATTTTTTTGAAAATTAAAAGCAGATATTTTGGAACCTTTGAAAACCTTTAAGAACCTTGTGTAATATAACGGTTCGGTTCCGGTTCCATAGACCACCTGTACAAACGGTTCCAGTTCCGGTTCTACAATATGAAACGGTTTCAAACGGTTCCGGGTTCCGGTTCCAATCCTTGGCCATTACTGGGCTGGACCGCAAGCATTGTTGGCTAATCCTTACGCTGAGATAATGTGCCCATGCTGATGCTGGTCTATTTATAGACCAGTCTTTTACTCCTGCCCTGCCCTTCTTTAATCAATGCTCCTGCTTTTGGTAGGCCATGCATCCAGAATATTTTCCTATTCTACTAGAGGCTATTCTTCCATCGTAATATTTTCATCCTGCTAAAGGTTACAATGCACTTTCAGCACTCCTATATATATATACTTAAAAAACTGTCTGCTATCATTAGTCTCACTGAGGAAACTTACTGGTCCTAAGCATGAATCATTATTGGCTAATGGCTGGTACTAGAAGCTACACCTTTTCTTCAACGCGGGGAACCTGATATGACTCGTTGTAGAGAAGCTTTTGTCAGAAAACATCAAACATGCACTTCTATAATATTTTCGTTTGCCGTTTGCATATCTACCCACTCAGTTACAGAACTGACTTTCCTGAGCTGGGGGGAGACTAATTCAAGTGGTTTTGAACCAGTTTAGTCGACGCTGACGATGACCATCGACTTTTATGTAACTATAAGACCTCTGATTGGTCACCACAGTTAGATAATATTCACTTTTTTCTTTCGAAAAAGATTTCAATGTTCTCAGAGCCAGGGGCCGACCTCTTAAAGGGGGGGGGAACGATCATTCCGTACCTCCGCCTCATGTAATATAACTTAAAACTTTTGTCAACTTGGTTTTCTTTGCGCGTGTACGGGGCGAAGCTCTGAACCTACCCAACATGCCCCTTCAATAAGAACACGTACGTATCACGCAATAGTTACCCCGTTTTCACCCTGTCCAACGTTGATGCTATTATAGTCGTATTATGTGAATCTAATTTCCTTGTCAATAATATTTGCAATGACGAAGTCCCCGTGTAGTACCATCTATGTACGCATCTGTGTAAGCGACCCTTGACGAGTAGTGAGTGACCTTTCTTATCTTGATCTAGTTTTTACCTAAGACTTACATGTCCGGCCGTCATTCATGAATTTCACGCGGATACTCTGTACATTGGGTAAAGAGCATTCTATGTCAAGACGTCATCTGCAGTTGTGTGCGCAAGCTCCTGTGGTCCGGGAGTCGACTTTGTCGTTACGCTTAGTTAGACTTTAGAGTGGTGTATATTTACAAGGCAAAATATAAATGGCCGATTCACGTAAGTTTTTTATAGCCTACGAATCTACCGGCATAGGCCTAATTAAAATTTTCCTTAATTTAATTTCCTGCTCATAATTTAGGTTGGTAGGCTCATTTTTGTTTCTATTTGTAACACATACTATCAGGCGCGTAGGAAAGGTGGGAGCCATGGGGGGAATGCCCCCCCTCCCCCCACTTCAGAATGTTAGAAATTCAGTCACGCCGTGAATCCCCTCGGTGACAACTATCTAATAACAAATTTTCAATTTTGAATCTTAAATTAAAAAATTAAAATATAATTAAAAAATAAGCACATTTCGATCCCGTGAGATTTGTATCATTTAGGATTTCGTTCCCGTGAGACTCTCCCAAAAGTTATAGTTTTGTACAAAACATATTAATTAGGTATTGCATTCAGCCCACTTTTTTAGAACGCACCAAACACTAAAAACCATGATTTTCAAAATTTGACCCCCAATGCCCTACGTGCTTGGTCATTTTCCCCCAAGACTCAGCAAAATGTATTTTGTTGCCCCCCCCCCCCCCCTCACTCGAAAAAGAGTTCCTACGCGCCTGCATACTATTGTCTACAAACTGGCATAGTACTTGGATTCCACCCGTACAAAATTAGTATTTGTAAAATATAAAATAAATAAATAATTTTGGAATAATGACGGTAACCGTACTACGGTTTGGCCTGGATGCGATCTTATAGCCAGGTCTTTATTTTCATTCTCATCTTCATCTCATCTCATCTCATCTTCATAATTCGTTACTTTTATTGAAATATCTGTGGACAAGTTAACTCTCGGCTTTACATCCCAAGACCCAGTCCCCACTTCGTACCCTTGCGTAGGACTAGGACTCTAGTCTTACGCATCTAGCATGCCTAATACATACACACATTCCACTTTACAATGATGTCCCACGCCACGGTCAAACGTCATTTTATCCCATGCAATTAGTGTGGCTGCGATCAGATGAGTCACAGACACTCCCAGACTTGGATGAACGTTCTGACATGCAACAGAAATGTTACATTTCAATTCAATCATCGCTAATCTATTTACAGCTTTTTTGATTCAGTATCGAATAAATTTCTGTAATTGAATTGTGAACTCTTTTGAAACGGAACGAGTAAATCAGCTGTGAGCTTGAAGCTCGATTGGATTGATTTATTGATTGAATGACTCGATTGGCCTTTTGATTCGGGTTAATGAGTTAGCCATGCACACTCTTGCCACTGGTGCGCCCACAGTGGAGATGCAGCTCTTGGACTGATCACGTCATTACTAGTCAGATCTCTCACTGCGGAGGACTGCCTGCCACATTCTAATTGGCTCAATTTAGTGTGATAAATTCGATACGGAGTATGCCATATATAGATATCGCCGTACGTGTTAGCCTTTTTTTTTAAACTAGATATAATGTCATCTTATTAGACGAGTGAGCGCAGCGAAACGAAGTCTATAACGCTACTCGATCGGGTTTCGTCGTGACTAATGTGTCTGTTAAATGTCTGTATGTCTGTCTGTCCGGGCTCATACGGCCGAACGGCCAAATTGATTGAGCTGAAATTTTAAACAGACATCCGTGACCAGGTAACTGAGAACTGTTAACAAAATGAGCACAATCCATTGCGATTTAAACCTACAAGAAATAATATACTGAAAAATAGGCCTAACATGTATAAGAATTCTTTTAACGACAATGGTTTTTCTTTTGAAAAAATCACTGCTTCTCAGATGTTACTCGGTTGCAATGAAGGCAGTGGAAAAATATTAATTTGTCACAGTTGATGTAGACTAAACTGTGTTATATGCATTTCAAAACACGTTTAATATTTTTTAAATACAATCCATAAACTACAAATCTTTTCCGACCAGGGGATTGAACCCAGGTCTCCCAGTCCCACATTCCGGGTATAAGGGCGCCTTAGCCAACTAGACTAGGTAAACGCCAAAGTCGTTGATAGACGAGTGAGTGAGCCATGTGTTGAATACCCGGTATCATTCCCCATACTGGTCTAGATCCAGCCTTAGGTATAGGGGAGGAAAAGGGATGTTCCCGGGTACTCCGCACATGTGTCACTCACTCGTCTATCAACGACTTTGGCGTTTCCCTAGTTATTATGAATATTGGTAGATACGACTGTCCCTTCAAGAGACCACCCTACCAAGTATCCAAGTATCAACCAATGGCAACTGGCGTGTACGTTCTTGTGTGTTATTGCGTCGTGCGTGAATAGTCTATTACAGACATGAACATATTGAAACATTTGTTCATCTCAGATTTTGAAAGTTCATGTTGGACTAGGATTTTACCTCTTTTCACCACATTCGATGATTAGATTCTATTTCTGGGTGTTTGAGAATAAATAGATAAAATAATTGTTACTGAAAACGCCCAAGTCGTTGTTAGACGAGTGATCGAGTCATGTGTTGAGTACCCGGGAACATTTGCATTTATAAGTTGATTGATATTTTAACAGGCATAAATGATAGAGTTTTGAGTTTATTTGGTATAAGGACGCGTCAACTGTAAGGCCATAATGCGCCACTCGAGCCTGTGTTAGGCTAGGGAGGTAAGACCCATACTGGATCCAGCCTCATGTATGTAGGGGGAGGAAATGGAATGTTACCGGGTTCCCAACACATGACTCGCTCACTCGTCTAACAACGACTTTGGGCGTTTTCCTAGGTTAAAGGCACGTCAACCGTTAAGTCATATTTATATTTTAATTATTTATTTGACGTCTATCCTATTCAGTTAAAAAACTGATTTACAAAGGAGGTACATCGATGCAGACACAACAATGAACTAGGGTACAATTAAGTAAATATTTGAAATAGTAATAATACTACAACAACAATGCTTTAAAACACAAAAAAATTGGTAACAAATTCAAGAAGGATATTAAATGTAATTAATTAATGAATCAAATATAAAAAAGGGGTGGAAAAAAGAAAAAAGAGAGAGGAAAGGGGAAAAAATCGTCAAAAAAGAAAAAAAGTGATGAAAAGAGCGATTTAGTACCCTAAACCATGAATTTACAGGCAGTTACTCCATGATTAGACGATCTCACTCAAACGAATAAATGAGGTTTGCCAAAAATCAGGAACAGCAATCAGGGAGTAATCAAACTTTCGCGGAAGAAACCACCGAACGCGAATCTTCATTCTTGTGTTCATATCTTGATAACAATTTAGAACAAAAGATCTTGACTCTTTTTTATTATAATTATATCAGACATATAATTATTTGAAATTGTTCAAGTCAAAAACTGATCACAGCAATGATTACAGGACACCTAACTCAAGTTGCGAGCTCCACCAGTGTTCGGCAACCAGACAATCTAGGCATATTGCACCTCCCTCCTGTGATATTGTAGTTTATATGTTTTTCGAAAGGTTGGAACGTAAGGGTTGACGCGGGGTGAACAGGCCTGTGTTGGCCAGAACCAGCCACAAGCAAGAGGAGGGCATGGGGGTAGGTGTCCGGGGGCGAGGCCGGGGCTTGGCCGGGATCGTGGCGGGGGAGGGTCTGTGGCCTGTGACGAAATCAGGCAGGCCGGGCGCAGGCAAAGGACATCGGGCAAGGGGAGGGTATGGGGAGGACAGGAGTTGGGGAATCCCCCACGTCGTGGTTGTCTTCCTATGTGTCATCGTCTGTGTTGTCATTGGCGGCGGCGGGGAGGTAGTCAAAGGGAAAGGGATAGTTCTCCGACGACGACCGCCAGAGCTCGCCTCTAGATTCGGGGAATAATATACTACCATTCTTACTAGCTGCGAGGCGAACTTTTTTTTTTATCTCGAATCGCCTTTTACGATTTGCAGAGATTAATTCTAACCCGGTCCAAGGCGGGAAATATTAATCAATGATATTCAAAACAAATTATTTATAGAGTAAGGTTTACTTAACATTGTGGATTGATACCCGATGTCGTAAGGAAAATAAATAATGATGAAATGCAAGGCCACCAAAACTAAAAATAACCAAAATGGACGACTTTTAGAACATGTTTCATGTTGTTTCGGACTTAATATGTATAAAATATTTATTTTCAATTTGTCATGAACTAGGCCTAATACATTATAATATAATATAATAACCTGTTCATATACTTTTTCATGAGACGCAATTATTATAGTACTAAAATGAATAAAATACTTTGAAAAACACAGCACGTACGAAGTACGAGATAAGCTTGCAAGGTTTACTCAATCTGCCAGCGGAATGTTGGGGAACCTTGAGCGTGTAAGATTCGATACACCTATGGTCACTGCATATTGCACTCACCGCCAAAAACATGATCCAATAAAACTGATTTCTGGAAGAACGAATTGTCTTTTAAATAAATTCTACACTTTTACAGACTATTTTTTAATTTATTATTTCTTGTTGGTTTATATCGCAACGGATCTTGCTGATTTTGTTAGCAGTTTTCAGTTAACTCCACCGGATGTCTGTTTAAAATTTCAGTGCTATCTATTCAATTCGATTCGGCTGATTTTTATAGAACACACACACACTCAACAGAATCACGGAAGTGCCGATTTTCTTGAATTGGAATCCTAATTCGCTTCGCTCACTCGTTTAATTATTATTATTATTATTATTATTATTATTATTATTATTATTATTATTATTATTATTATTATTATTATTATTATTATTATTATTATTATATTTATTTATTAAACTGGTTTATTATTATTAAGCGAGCGAAGCGAGCGTTTCCATTTGACTCTGCCGGAAAAAATAGTCACTGTTTTTTTTTTTTTTTTTTTTGTTTGTTTTTTTTTTTTTTTTTTGGATGTCTCGCGATAACGTTCGAACGGAGGCTCGGATCGAGTTGAAATTTTCACCATCCGCAAGCTTTGTTCTCGATTGAATGCCATTAGTTTTGTGGCAAAATCGTTCAAAAAATAAAAAAGTTACATTAAAGTTAATCGAAAGTTTTTTTTTCAAACTTCACGGCGACAAAATCTGAGATGGCCAAATCATTTAGAATGTCCGTCCGGTCACGAATATGTTAATTTTATTTTGATCCGATAAGTAGTGTAGATGGAAATTACATTATAACAAAGTACGGTTACCATGGCAACGGAAAGTCGTGCAGCTTTTTTGGCTCATGATAGCGGTCGAACGGAGGCTCGGATCGAGTTGAAATTTTGACCATCCGCAAGCTTCGTTCTCGATTGAATGCCATTAGTATTGTGGCAAAATCGTTCAAAAAGTTAAAAAGTTACATTAAAGTTAATCGAAAGTTTTTTTTTCAAACTCAACGGCGACAAAATCTGAGATAGCCAAATCATTTAGAATGTCTGTCCGGTCACGAATATGTTAATTTTATTTTGATCCGATAAGTAGTGTAGATGGAAATTACATTATAACAAAAGTAACGTTGCCATGGCAACGAAAAGACGCGCGAAGTTTCTAATACACTGCCACCTAGAAGTAATCAAAATACTTTCGAGGAAGCAGTCTATTATTTGTCAACAAAGAGTTTAAATAGTTTTCCCAAGGAGTCAAGGTCCTCTAGATGGCGGTGGATTTTAAAGTAAAGATTTAAACACGGGTTTACCCAAATACCTTGGCAATAATAAATAATACTGGAAACGCGAACGTCGTAAATTTTTAAATTTAAAAAAATGTGCAATGTGGGTCTAGCTATAGCACGGGCTAGCTTATCAACGCGTCCAATTTAGCGTTTCCTAGTTACTAGGAAAACGCTTAAGTCCCGCCGCGTTGTTGGATGAGCGTAATTGGTGTATTGAGCTGCCATGTGTTTTGCGGATTTTCTGTTGTTCTGTGAAAAAATCATTACTGTTGAAGATTATTTTTGGATGAGCGTAGCGAGCGTAGCGAGCGAAGCGAAGATTCCATTTCACTACACTGGAGAAAAAAATCCGGAATGTTTTTTTTTTTTTTTTTTTTTTTTTTTTTTTTTTTTTTTTTTTGTCTGTTTGTCCACACGATTCCGGCTAAACCGATAATCCGATTGCGATGAAATTTTATGGAGGCCTTCGAAATCTCTGAACTTAGAACTGCCACGTTTTTGAGCGCAATCGGAAAATTTTTTCTCATGAAAATCGCAATTTTACGATTTTTTTCAATTTTTAAAAAATTTCTTCGACTTATAACACCTACATGCTTTATCCGATTTTAATGATTTTTGCACAGAACCTTTATTTTATGAATTAAGATATTTTTGTGAAATTTGAGCGCAATTGAAAAAATATTTATCATAAAAATCGAAATTTTACAGGTTTTTTCTTTTTTTAAACAACTCTTTGACTTATAACACCTACATGCTTTATCCGATCGTAATCATTTTTTCGCAGAACCTTTATTTTGTGAATTAATATATAAGTGTAAAATTTGAGCGCAATCGAGAAATTATTTCTTATGAAAATCGCAATTTTACGATTTTTTTAACAATTACGATTAATTAAAAAAAATTAAAAAAATTAAGTTAATTTTTAATTTAATTTAATTTAATTTAAAAAAAATTCAACTAAGTAATGATTTTGCCACAGAACAACAGAAAATTCGCATAACACATGGCAGCTCAATGCACCAATTACGCTCATCCAACAACGCGGCGGGACTTAAGCGTTTTCCTAGTTTAAATTAATTTAAACTAGGAAATGCTCAGTTGGACGCGATGATAAGCGAGCACGTGCTATAGCTAGACCCACAATGCACATTTTTTTAAATTTTAAAATTTGCGACGTTCGCTGTCCACAGGGCCATGTTTCCGATATTATTTATTATTGCCAAGGTATTTGGGTAAACCCGTATGTAAATCTTTACTTTGTGGATAAAATCCACCGCCATCTAGAGGACCTTGACTCATTGGGAAAAATATTTAAACTCTTTGGTGACAAATAATAGACTGCTTCCTCGAAAGTATTTTGATTACTTCTAGGTGGCAGTGCATTAGAAACTTCGCGCGTCTTTTCGTTGCCATGGCAACGTTACTTTTGTTATAATGTAATTTCCATCTACACTACTTATCGGATCAAACTAAAATTAACATATTCGTGACCGGACGGACATTCTAAATGATTTGGCTATCTCAGATTTTGTCGCCGGTTAGTTTGAAAAAAAACTTTCGATTAACTTTAATGTAACTTTTTAACTTTTTGAACGATTTTGCCACAAAACTAATGGCATTCAATCGAGAACAAAGCTTGCGGATGGTCAAAATTTCAACTCGATCCGAGCCTCCGTTCGAACGTTATCGCGAGACATACAAACAAAAAAAAAAACAAACAAACAAACAAAAAAAAAAAAACAAACAAAACGAGTGACAAATTTTTCCGGCAGAGTCAAATGGAAACGCTCGCTTCGCTCGCTTAATTAAATAAAAAATTAACTTAATTTTTAAATTAATTAAATTAATCGTAATTTAAAAAAAGAAAAAAACGTAAAATTTCGATTTTCATGAGAAATAATTTTTCGATTGCGCTCAAATTTCACACGAATATCTTATTTCATAAAATTAAGGTTCTGTGAAAAAATCATAACAATCGGATAAAAAGCATGTAGGTGTTATAAGTAGAAGACATTTTTCAAAAATCGTTAAAATCGTAAAATTGCGATTTTAATGAGAAATAATTTTTCGATTGCGCTCAAAAATGTGTCAGTTCTAAGTTCAGAGATTTCGAAGGCCTCCATAAAATTTCATTGCAATTGGAGTATCGGTTTAGCCGGAATCGTGCGGACAAACACACAAAAATACAAAAAAAAAAAAAAAACATTCCGGATTGTTTTCTCCAGTGTAGTGAAATGGAATCTTCGCTTCGCTCGCTACGCTCATCCAATCATTATTATTATTTTATTGGATGTATTTCATACAAACTCGGTCAAAACCGGAGCTAACATGTTGTACGGACTTACGTCAAGTACTTCCATGTGTATACCTTACATATCTCATTATTACTTTTTCTTAACTCTTAACTAAAATAAGTCATTTATGATATAGTTTGTAGATGATGTTTTCTTTCTGCTGTGTACGTTTTTTTTTTATTAAATAAAAATAATTTTAATTATTATTATTATTATTATTATTATTATTATTATTATTTGATGCGTCGCGAGTAAACATTGTAGGCCTACGTACCTAGAAGTTTAGTTACGTAATATGTACTCTTAATCAGTATTGTATGCTTTTTAAAAGTACAAAGGTGTAACTGCGTCTTGTTATAATTTAAAATACTACAAACCACTTATTGTGTTAAAATTGGTTGATATTTCCATCTAACGAAAAGCTCCGGCATCAGCAGCCTTGCTCAGCCACAAGATGTGGGTTTGCGGTTTCATTGACGTCAATGAAGAACCAGTGTTTTTTTCTTGATATGTGGTCTGCGCGGCTCGTTTCTCGTTGGCTGTGCAATGAGCTATAGGAGGATGTGAAGCGTACGAAAAAAAGTCTCGGAAATGCTTGGCTTAGTGTTTTACAGCATGTGGTGGCGTTGTTAGGTGAATTAGGGAGTGCGACGTACTATCTGCGTTTTTTGTGATATTGAATTAACCATCAGTTCCACGTATTGCACGCGAGCATGGTTAAACCTGTAAACGTACTTTTGGAGCGAATCACCAATAACAAGCATCTAATGGTAAAATATGATTTATTTTGAAGAATTATTAATTCATCACGATTTGATCGGTATGTATAAAACTCTGGTGATTAATCGATTTTTGGGTTAATCCGCGACCTTCCACTGATTTTCCTTGTTGTTTTCCTCTGACGCACATTGTCTATGCTGATGCTGCATCATCACCGCGCAGAGGCTGGTCTGCATCAACTTGGATTAAACTAAATGAAACCTGGACTTTTTGACCAGCATCCCGTTTCACTGAAATCTATCTGATAATCAACGTTGCTTTCCTATCTAGCCTTGATTCATGGGGGGGGGGGGGGGGGCTTTTTTGGGGATGTGATTTTTGGGCGTCTTCTTCGACTGTCAATTATAGTTACTTATAACACAAGGAATTGACAATAGAGAAGTGTAGGGGAAGAGGTTAGTCCTGCAAACCATTCGCGGGTAAAGCTTGATGTGGCATAGCCCCTTATCAATTTTTTTTGCAAATTTCTAGCTTCGTTAAAAACACATTAATTTTAAAAATCTTAAATTACATAAAAGGTTAGTGATAGTTGACACAGTGAAAACAGTGACCTTGTGTATAGTGATATAATATGCTGTTACTTGGCGATCATAATTCTCGATCGAATCTGAGGTAGGAAGGCCCCTATCGCCGAAGGCGTTTTTTTTTTCTTTCAAATTTGTTCCTGTGAAAGCCCTAAAAACACATTTAAAAACTGAAATTAGATAAGATGTCATAGTGATAATTGGCTATGAAATGAAAATCGGAACGACATATAGTCATGGCGCCCCCCTATCCGCCCCTGACTATACGGACACAACAGCGGCTTCCGACATTGGTCCAAGACTAATGTTGAATGGTTGACACTTGACAGTATAATAATGACAAACACCACGGTTTGATCATGATCTTTTTTTAATCGATGTTGAGTCATCGAGTCTGCCTAAGCCCGATTTTTAGCGTAAAATGACTAACGCCAAATTACACAAATGTAATGAATTTCTTTCTTTCTTTCTTTCTTTCTTTCTTTCTTTCTTTATTTAAGACACAAGTACACCGTACACGTATACATTTTTCAGAAACATGCTTTTGTCAGGTAAGCAGGGCCACCACATCATTTAATCATGTAAATATTTATCATAAAGCATCAATTTTTCACGTTTTTTCTTTAGTGATATGTATTGTAATAGAATGTTAATTAAAATTTTGAGAGGGTGATGGATAATGAACGACAATTTTATATAAATGTAGTTCTACCAATCTAAATATGATACAAGCGAAACAATACCCATGCATGCATTATGGGATTTACACTGTGTTCTGACCATTCCGGGAGATGCTGTTTACCACTAAAACTCAGTTCCTGTAACGGTAAATTATGAATACATATTTATTGATTGATTATAAATGTTCATATATTGGTCAGTGGTCTAGATAATAATAATCTGTAGCTATAATAACTACCCAATCACGGCGGAGAAAAATTATTTGAGTCTACTTCCAGCATGCACATATCAATACATCAAGGTCACTTGTATCAGGCAATATCAGGCATCATCTTCCTAAAATGTTTGACATTGTTTCCAATAACTATGGATATGAATAATTGTCTAGTACAGACCGATTAGGGCCTAGGCTACAATGGTTGCTAAAATTTCGTGTTGGGAAATGTGGTGGCAAATGATTTGCGCATGCAACAAGTGAACTACGCCCGATTGATCATCGTCCCGTCCTGAAGATGGCATGCACATCATTATCACCATGGGTATTTGAAGTTTGAGGCGGTTTTTAGAGGAATTGGGCCTAATGATTGAATCGTCATTCTCACAACAAAACTTATACTTTCCCTGATGAGGAGCGGTTGCATGTGTATGTGATATTTTCCCCGTCTTTTTACTCTTTGCGTGGGCATTTCTCTTTTTTATTGTGAACACCCTATATCCCACGACACGCCCATGTTTAAAAAAATATATCTTTAGAATAACAGTCGAATGGAGCAACATACAAAAATAATACATCAATACACATTCGAGTGTGCAGTTCTAGTTTATGTTATCATACAAGTTTCTTTTGACTTCATTGACGTCAGTAGATGGAACTAATTTTCTTATGTTGGTTAAAAAGAGTGAGAACGTTTGGAGGGAAAATCCCTTTTCACTTGGGTGTGCAATGTTGGCGGTACTTGACGCATTTCATTAAAACTGAAAGCATTCTTGGAAATTGTAGTCGAGTTCTTAGAAATCCTTGCCGTTTCGTCCGAGTTGTGTGTTGACTTTCGTGGTAGTCGTCACCCTAATTAATACCTTGTTCCACATCCATCCACGTGCGACAGCGACGGCAAAGTGGACAAGTCCATTTGGAGGACATTTCGTCATGGTTACGATATGCTCATGGAAGTGTTCTGTGTATGTATGTATGTGTATGTTTATACAATAAGGATATATTGGTTAGTTTTGCTTTGCTTTACCTTATTTGGCGTATCTTATTTTGTTTTAAATTTGTATGGTCGATGTATTAATTAGTATTTTGTTATGTGTGAAGAGACAAGGGACACTTGCCACTTGCTTAGGTTTAGTTAGCACAATGATGTTCCAGAATGGTGCAACTTGATCCATATTCCATAGCCATGACCGCTCGTCAGCATAATTTAACCATCAACAAACTGTGAGGCTATAATAGGGAATAAATGATCGTCCAATATTGATTCTAGGGAACAGATTAACAAAAATAATTGGATGAGCGTAGCGAGCGAAGCGAAGATTCCATTACACTACACTGGAGACAAAATCCGGAATGTTTTTTTGTCTGTTTGTATTATTGTGTGTTTGTTAACACGATTCCGGCTAAACCAATATTCCAATTGCGATGAAATTTTATGGAGGCCTTCGAAATCTCTGAACTTAGAACTGCCACGTTTTTGAGCGCAATCGAAAAATTATTTCTCATGAAACACCTACATGCTTTATCCGATTGTAATGATTTTTTCACAGAACCTTAATTTCATGAATCAATATATTCGTGTGAAATTTGAGCGTAAACGAAAAAATATTTGTCATGAAAATCGCAATTTTACGATTTATTAATTTTTTTAAATTACGATTTTTTTCGTTTTAAAAAATACTTTGACTTACTAATGAATTTTTTGCAGAACAACAAAAAATCTGCATAACACGTGGCATCTCAATGCACCAATTACGCTCATCCAACAACGCTCCTGAAAAAGCGTTTACGTCCTAGTTTTAATGTAATACTGTCACTTTTATTGAGGGCCAAAGTTTTACTGATTTTTTTTATAAATATACGGCCAATAACTAACGTTGTAATATTATTTACATGTCCAATAGTAAATTTTATCATATTAGAACAAACAAGATATCAAATTATGAAAATATATTTTTAGAACCGAGAGATAATCTCAGAAAAGAAGTTATTTTATTAATAATTTCGTGATATGGTGGATTGGCAAGGCTGGTGACGTAGTGCCCCGTTATTTTCCACTAAAATATTAAGAAAGCTTTAAACCTAATTTTATGAATTATAATATTTTCAAAACAAACAAACAAAGTTATTTTTGTGTTAAGGAAGGCTTTCTGAAGCTAGCAGAACTTTAAAATTAGTTTATTCAAATTCCATATTTGTTGTGTTATTGGGTGCGAGTTGGGAGATGAAACGAAACAATTTTTTCGCATAATTTTACCAATTGCACGAAATTAAATCTCACTAGGACGCGATTTACTTTCGAGCAGTAGGTCTACAGTACAAACAAGGGAATGCCGGTGCTCCTCAAGACTGGTTGTAACAGTGACATACGGAATCACAACTCTCGCTCGACTACATAACTTTTACTAATGCCATATTGTCACGGATTCTCTCGTGATCTATTGCCTTAGGCTCGGTTTCTCATCATGTTTTCTCGGAAAAATAAACTTCTACCAACTTAGCTGTACATTCCAGTCCAGCCGTCAACAGGATGCGATTGTTGTTCGGACTGTACGCGAATGTGCATTTTGTCGTCTCGTCTCGTATAACGCTGAACCACGCACGAGTTTCTAGCGTCTTGTCAGCAAGACAATCGTGTTCTTCAGCACATCTCTCGTACAATACAACGCCATCAGTACATGGACAACCACCCGCCGTTCTGTGTGTTCCGTGTGATCCCAACTACACAGAATCACATTCACACAATTAGAAAAGTTAATCTTTAGTAGTGTTGATGAGGTGAACGATCTCTTCAGCACAACACGGTGTCTGGCTGGCCTGATGTTCGTTCATGCACACAGGGAGTGTCCGTCACGATAGAGAGAAACAGCAGCACGACATACACGTTGTCAACTACTGAATGGAACAGAGAGAAAGTACGATTTCCAACTTTCATTCCTTTTATTCACTTGAAGAAAAATGATAAAGAATGATTTCAATTCAATCGTTGGAGGAATCGTAAGTTTATTTTTATTTTTGGCAAACCTCTTATTCGTTTGAGTGGAATCGTCAGATAAATCAATTTTTTCTATTCGTTTTTCGTTTTTGATTTGTTTATTTTTTTATTATTTTTTGGCGGTTCATTAATTAATTTCACTTTATATTGTTACTATCCGATTTAAATTTGCTACCAAAATTATTGTATTAATTATCATTCGTTGTTGTTGTGATATTACTATTTCATAGTTCACTGTTGTGTCTGCATTTATAAGTAGGCCTTATATTAGCTTTATTTACTTTTCCTCCTTTGTAAATCAATTTTTCTAACTGAATAGGATACCGTGGACGTTTAATAAATAAAACGTAAAAGTCGAGTGTGTGTTCTTTTGTTTTATCTAATTTTTCTATCAAAAGACTGTCTTTCCATTTTCATCATTACGCATCGCCTTCTGATTTTAACATTTAAGTTAATTAATATCATTCTTCCACGAATTTACATAATTATTAAACTTGTATGAATATGCAACGTAAATGTGTTCATAAATCAAACAACAATAATAATTAGTTAGTTACTAAACGGCCTTGAAGATTTTAACCTAATTCTAAAATATTATCAACAGTAAAATAACAAAACGACGTGTGCAAACTTTAAGTAAGTATTTATCTAGCTATAATCAGCTATTGTTTGTAGTACATTGCATAAATCATCCATATAATAAACAGTCATGTCTGTCTATAATAGAAGATAGCAGGTATAGAGCCTTAGAGAAAATACAATACTCATTTTTCCAATTTACATTTATGATTGAGCCTGAGCTCTACCAAAGATACTTTTTCTTAAAATTAGTAACACTAGTAGAATTTACACTGTTGGTGGTAGGTTGTTAAATTCTCTTATGCCTGTATAAAAAATAGATTAGTAGCAATTTTCTTATGACAACTTATGGTTATGGTCATGAATATTTCTGTTATTGTCTTTAATTTTAATCCCAAGTAGTTTGGTAACAATTTATTCTGTATCTTTAAAATGAAAATCATTGCATTTAATTTATTTGTTCTTTAACATAAATTAACCATTGAAGTGTGACCACCATTGTTATTATTGGTACATATCTATTGCATTTAATTATTGTGCGCATTCCTCTACTTTGTAGTTTTTGAAGTCTATTCAATATCTGTTACAAAAGCCTGATAGAAAATTGTGGAACAGAAATCGAAATGTGGCTGAACAATTGTTTTATAAATTATCATTTTCGTCCATGATTATAAATGATGACCATTTTACATATAACCTACTTTCTTGCCAATTTTTGCAGCAATATAAATAATGTGGTTCCTAAATGAAAGCTTATTATCTAAGATTTTAGGCCTACCCAAGTATCTGAGAAAAAATTACAGTAACATCTGCATACAGGTTTCATTTCATTTTACATTTCATTACACATATTTCTATATAATTCATACCAGAAATAACAGCGGACCTAAAACTGACCCCTGTGGGACTCCAACATCAATGCTCTTTGCATCCGATATTGCTTCGTTATATTTAGTCCTTTGACTCCGATCACAGAGATAATAACAAATCCATTCAAGCACCTTACCTTCTAGTTCTACACCATACATATATCTAAGTTTATCTATGAGTCTACTTCTATTTTTACCGTCTCAAAAGCTCTTATCCATATTTTGGGTCCATTTCGATATAAGTAGTTGCACTGCAGTCTCACATGAGTGCAGTTTCCTAAAACCCACTTGGTATTCAACTAAATATTAGATCAGTTTTATCAAATTATTCATATATGGTAACTGTTTATGTACAACTATTTCTAATGTATCTTTTTAACAACTGGTAACGTTGATTTGTCTGAATTCAGAGGCAGTTTTGGTTTTACTCACTTTCTGTATTGGAACTATTAGGGACTCTTTCCAGTCATCAGGAAATTTACCAGTCTTTGTTATAGTAATAAAAAAAAACGCCAAGACTGATGAACAGCATGTGGTTGTGGATTGGATTCGATGCGACTACAAATTATATCGGCTTTTGGTTGAAAATGCTCCAAACATATTTTAACTTTAATACGTAGAATTTTCATTAGTAAGTTGCCGAATTTGATTTTTTTCGTTTGGCGTGTACAACAAAATAGTATATAGGTAGGCTCTCGTGAAAGTAAAAAGTTAAATATTTCAGAGAGTGGTGAGGAAAACAATAATAGTTTGTGACTGTGTGTGTATCAATCCCTAATAAATTTTACTATCACGGTTAGGCCTAATTAATGTCATCCTCGGTGAAATGTAATTAAATAATCATGCTCACGAGTCACTGGACAACACATTTGCTATACGTGCACGATAAATGAATCCGGCTTCGATGTTTATATGCATTGTATATTCTTTATTAATTTATGTAGGCCTATATTTGATTAAACATAAAATTTAAAAAAAAATACCTTTACTAAAATTTTCATGATAATTTGATGTGTAGCTTGTTATAAGGATTTCTAACATAAATTGAAAGATGTATTTTGTATTTTTTAGTACCGGCAATCAATTCCGTACAAGGGTTACAAATAAAATTTCCACCCTCGAACACTTTTTATGAAAGATTTCGCCTCAATTTTCATATTTAACCTAAATATTTTGGACCCTAATTGATTAATTGAGCGCTAAAGCAGGATTCACACTCCATTAAAATTTGTTTAATATCCAACATTCCAACTAGTTTTGTACGTAGTCAATAAAAATTGATTGAGGTAGGCCTATGTGACGCGAGACCTGATGATTTTGATACGCGAATGCTATCTTGAGTATTTTCAGAACTCGTCCTGTCATTTTTCGTGCAGCAAATAGGCGTTGTAAGTACGCCAGTTATCTTATCAACGATTCAAATGTATCTCGACGTCTTCGGTTCTTTGACATCGACATGACTAACTTTTCGACGACTTACTTTTGAGCTGCGTCAACTTCTCCCCGTATTTGTTGGGTCACTGGGTGCCGGACACTTGGAACTTCAAGTTCCATTGGAAGACGGCCAGTGGCGTAACTAAGGGGGGGAGGGAGGACGTATCGCACACATTGCTGTGTGACACTGACACGTATCGCACACATTGCTGTGTGACACGTGTCGTATGTAAGATATCGCACACATTGCTGTGTGACACGTGTCGTATGTAAGATATCGCACACATTGCTGTGTGACACGTGTCGTATGTAAGATATCACACACATTGCTGTGTGACACGTGTCGTATGTAAGATATCGCACACATTGCTGTGTGACACGTGTCGTATGTAAGATATCGCACACATTGCTGTGTGACACGTGTCGTATGTAAGATATCGCACACATTGCTGTGTGACACGTGTCGTATGTAAGATATCGCACACGTTGCTGTGTGACACGTGTCGTATGTAAGATATCGCACACATTGCTGTGTGACACGTGTCGTATGTAAGATATCGCACACATTGCTGTGTGACACGTGTCGTATGTAAGATATCGCACACATAGAATTAGGCAAATTAATGCTCGCCTGTTTAACAAAAACATGTCCTTATGATAATAATTGCCCTCCTATTGGCTGGTAAAATTAATTAAAATAATTGCATCTTGCCAGCGGCAACCCTTTGCATTAGAAACAATCAGTCATGTGAGAGCTCATTGCTGTGCGTGCCAGTCGGTAACCCAATATAAATACCGAAACTTTTACAGTTATTTGCAGCTATGACATTGATCGCAAACTATAATATGCAATTTCACTTACGTAAAGCAATGCAATTATTAGAACTGGATTGATATCGGAACAGAGCAAGTCAGGCTTAAAATGAAGTTTTGGTAATTAATGCAAACCTTGATTTTGCTATTATGGTGTGTGTTTTATTACTATTTCTATGGCTAGCTCTTATCATTACGTAATTTCATACGACGATTACTTTTCGAAAGTATAATAGCAAAGTCCATAAAGCAATATGTTACGTCACAGGAAGAAAACCTATAAACATCTGACGATATTATAGGATTTCCATTGAGTTGACTTTGAACGTTTCACGTTTCTACTCAGATTCTCAGATGGTATTGGGTTTTGCCAAGGATACTGAAAGGATATACGATAACGATACATTCTCAATTCTTATCTGTGTTTAGCTCAGAGTATGATACCGCAAGTTCACACAAGATATCGAGTCCTCAATACTGCAGCTGACAATATCGTGTCGGAGTCGGACACGACCTATTCTAGGCTTACGCGACGTAAGCCCCTACCAATGTGCCCCCCGACACTTCTTAAAATAACCGATTTTATATGTTGAAAAAACAAGGTAAATACAACTGTTCCTGAATCCAAAATTATAGTTTTTATAGTAAAAAAAATTTAACATTGAACACTTATCCAAATATTGACGTTCCATTATGGATCTGCACTCCCGTCTTGACACCTCTCGGTCGTGGTCAGATCATCAAAGCTCAGATTTCAACATTCTCGATAGTTTGACCATTGCTTGACATCAAAGCTCAGATTTCAACATTCTCGATAGTTTGACCATTGCTTGACTTGCTAATCTGTACTGACGTGGAATACTCTTTCCTAAACTAGATCCCACGGGGGAATGGCTCCCACTCTCCGCCCTTGAGTATTTTAATTTATCCAGCAGCACGGGGCGCTTTTTCGTCCTAAGCCCGGAAGTTACAGAATTACACAGCACAGAAAATAATATCGATACCTAAGTGGCAAAACCTCGTATCTACATTTTCAAAAACATTCATGCAACATTTCAAAGGCCGCCAAAATGGCTGAAATGATCAAAAAGAGCAGACTTTTTTTACGATTTTTGTCACCGCTAACAAATGTTTTCATAAAATTTAATCACACTCTTAAAAGAATCGACAAATTTTCCGGGTCTGTGTGCCCCGGACCCATTGGCTGGGGGGGGGCTCCCCTACCAGACCCACCATTAAAAAAATCATGTACCTTGCCCACATCACCCTGGGGGCGGCCAAATGTAATCTCGCTTATACGTTAGAAAACCCCTAGAACCGGCCCTCGGACTCAATCTCGCGTGTATTTTATACGAATGATAAAAATCGATGAAGATGCAATTTGACCGAAAATGTGCCCAAAACACAAGAAAAACATAGAACTACACATTGTTGTGTAGTTGTGTGTGTTGTTGTGTGTTGTGTGTGTGTTGTTACATTGTTGATAAATTTTTGTCAGAATTGGGTATACAGAAGGAGAATACACAACCTCAACTTGCAAGTAAACGGGGAGAAATTCAATTCAAAATTCAAATGTGAAATTTACTAACACGAAAATAACACAATATATCGCCCAGCTTAATTAACCGTGAGTTCGTTTGGCTTTATCAAAATTATGTGAAATCGAAGCATTGACGTCATACATGACAATATAAATTGATAAGGCAATCGCTATCTTGAACTCAAGGCAGCCGAAAGTGGCATATTGTAATTATTGGGAACAACGAATGTCGTGTTAATCTCATTGAAGTGGTTATTGACTGATAGTATGAAAGTAGAAGTAAGTGGGCATGTAGGCTAGGTAAGATAGACATTTCGACACATGGGCCCGATCGGTATGTAGACTTAAACAATATCAAGGTGCCAGTTAGGGCGCCGCAGCAAAGTTGGGGTGATTTCGAGGTGTCGCCCAGTCATAATGAAACGTGATATGAACTTAAAAACTAACAAAATAAGGGGAATTTATGTACCTGACGAACACATGCCAAATTTGGTTGGGATACGAGCATTCCTTCTTGGTGAAAAAATTGCTTGAAACATGCTCAAAATCACTTTAAGGATCAAGGTGCCCGTTAGGGCGCCGCAGCCATTCCGCGGTGCGCTTCACACTCTGGCACCGTATACAGTAAGCAGAGTTGGGGTGATACCGAGGTGTTACCCAGCCGTCATGAAACGTGATGTGAACTTAAAAACTATCAAAATCAGAGGGGTTTAGGTACCCGACAACACATGCCAAATTTGGTTGGGGTATGATGACCGTATGAGCATTCCTTCTTGGTGAAAAAATTGCTTGAAACATGCTCAAAATCACTTTAAGGATCTAGGTGCCCGCATTGATTAAAGAAGGCTGCCCTCTTTACTTTAATCAATGGTGCCCGTTAGGGCGCCGCAGCCAAGCAGCGGTGCGCTTCACATATCTAGCACCATATACAGCAAGCAGAGTTGGGGTGATTTTGAGGTGTCGCCCAGCCGTCATGAAACATGATGTGAGCTTAAAAGCTATCAAAATCAGGGGGATTTAGGTACCTGACAACACATGCCAAATTTTGTTGGTGTACAAACATTCCTTCTTGGTGAAAAAATGACTTAACGCTCAAAATCATTTTAAGGATGTTGGCTAGTGACTATACTTACTTATTCGTGAGTTTCAATTGGCCAGAGATTCTGACCAAACGGGAACGTTCATATTTTACTTCATTTATATTTTTTGTTCTCTTTTTCTCCATAAATGAGTTGTACCTATATTATTTACATGTCAAAGGGAATAAATACATCTTATCTTATCTATACTAGGATAAACAGTATAGGCAAATTGAAGTTTGTTATAGTTGAGTGCTAAAAAAAAAGGTGACCATAGATAATTTGCAAACGTAGTGCCTGCACTGAAGGACTGTTAATATGTGATACGTTGATGCAATTGATTATAGGCCGAATTACCAAGGCAAGATCAAGTGTGACGCTAAAGATTGAGTTTCCATAGCCAACAAGTGAGAATGAATAAAAAAAGTCCCCCACTGAAAATCAGTTATATACCTGAGTGGGTAGACTCTAAATACAATTTATTTAATTTATTTATTTATTTATTTATTTAATGAATAAGAAAATAGCAATAATATGCGTCGTATAGGACTCCATGAATTCAGAAACTAAGAGCGAACCTTTATTTTGTAGGGTGGGTGGGTGGGGAAGGAGTGAATACATGTACCTCTTCAAGTCCCATCTACACTTAAACATTCATCACAATGAAAAAGATGAAAAAACTGCGTCATCAATTCTTATCTTTATACTTGCATATCACATGACCTTGAGAATGAATCAATTAACGTTGTTGGTTGGTTGGTGCAGGAGAGCAGGCACTAGTTGCAGTTGGATGCACTCCACACATTCTGGAGGATGCAGGTAATAAGGATGTTAATCGAGCCGCGGAAACAACGACACGTGTCACACAGCATGTCATGTGCATGACTGTGTATACGTATACTAAAGGGTGTTGTTACGCAGTTGTCACGGTAGTGTAAATGAAGCGCTCTGGAGTATTACTTTTCTAAAAAAAAAAAAAAACATCAAAAATACCTGTATGTAATGCAGCAATGCTATAAGTAAGTTTCCCCTCATGTACATGTTTCGCTCTTATGAGCGTATATTTAGCGTAAAAGAGAATTAAACATTGCGATTGTTTTAAAGAAATCATTCTTTATCCTACGCCATGACAAACGTGTTCGTCTGGTATAGAGAGAGAACAAACAAACATACGAAAAACATTCATACAAACAAAAGCAAACAACCACCTATAGAAGTTTTTTAAGAGTAGGCCTATAGGTGTGACTTGATGAGCTCGGAAGTTTAAAAGATTGCAGTTTTTGGTATAGCTGGGTTAGTTTTAGCCTAGTATCACTCTACGTTACTGTCATTTAATAGTATCACTCTACTTTCTAACGCTTTTTCCAGTCGCGTTGATGAATGAGCTTTTATGGTTGATTATCGTTGCCCTAAAAGTACCATTTCTATGAGAAATATTTCTTTGATTGTCCCTAAAATCATAACATATCTAAGTTCAGTGATTTCAAACGTTCCCATAAAAAGTTTCATCAAGATCGCAGTAGCAATTTACCCGGTCGCGAGCCAATGCCAAATACTACGAAAATATCGCAATAAAAATCGTTTTAAGTACGATATTCATCAGAAATATTTCTTCGATTTTACCCCAAAACGTGGCAGATCAAAGTTCCGAGATTTCGAAGGTACCCTGAAAATTTCATCAAGATCGCATAATATGCCGTTTGCTTGGTAGAGAGCGAACAGATAAAAAAAATACCCGAGCTATTTTTCTCGGGGTGAGCGAAATTGAAGTCTTCGCTATATGCTCATCCAATAAATGGCAAAATTACAATGTTTTGTGACATATTCAATTGTCTTGATATTGACTAATGACTCGATTTGATTCCTTTAACAGTGTGTCATTAAACCGAGCAACTCGTGGCGTGTGGTACACTTGCATAGACGTCACATCCGCCATAATAGTAAACAAACAAACATCATTCGTTTAAGGACAGTTCCTTATATATGAGACTTTGTATAACGTATGGAAAATCCACTAACGTCATATTTGGTGCCAAATCGGTCGGGTTGTTTTGTCACTGCTTGTCACAGCACAGGTGGGCTTGATGTTTAGTCATTGATATTTAACCCCTATAGTAGTGTTTAGTTGCCTCTTATGTGGCAAGCTTACAAGTGCTGAACGTACACGTACGTACGTACGTTTACTGTGTATTGTCTCTCTATTCGATTCCTCATTTAATCATTTCTACTCGAGTATCTACGAATCAAAGAGGTACTTTATATCGCTGTCCTACGTTCTACAGTCAACCCACCGTCCAAGTTAAAAACATGATTATAGCTACGGTATTTTAGTAGAATGAATGATAGAATGTTCGTATTCCTCGTGAAAGCGATTGTAGCTTGTGGTAGTTATCCCAATAAACTGAAATGCTACATTTTGGGTTGAGTTTAGTTAAATCAAGTATTTTTAAATATCCGCGAGTAATTACAATTACCCAAATAGTATGGCATCATCAATTATTAATGAGATCGCTGGCTCTGGTACATTTTCAGTGTGGCTAAAAACCACGTCACATGATTGCATTTCTAATTTCCATAGCTTTTTTAAAATCCACTGTTTTTATGTCTGGCTGTGTTTTATTGTTGTAATATTCTATATTGCGACAAACTGTCGAAGGCACCCAATTGTTTGTCTTGCTTCCCACCTGTCTGTTGCAAATATGGTGTAATGGCTGTTCAATCACGGTTTACAATGGTTGTGCGGGTCGAGGTTTTGATAGTCGGGTCGGGTTCGGGTACCAAACGGCTTCGGTTTTTCGGTCAGTTCGATTAATGAAAAGACGGCCATTACAATACTGCATGTAAAAATGGACAGCAAAAAAATCTTTATGACCGACACCTCCACCAATAAAGTACGTAGGTTCTGGACTGGCACCTCCACCAATAAAGTACGTAGGTTCTGGACTGGCACCTCCACCAATAAAGTACGTAGATTCTGGACTGGCACCTCCACCAATAAAGTACGTAGGTTCTGGACTGGCACCTCCACCATCCCCCCAAAACATGTTAATTTGTACCCTTTTTTACTGTCGGGTCAGCCCCCAAATACCCGACTCACAACATGACACAACATGTAGACCTGTATAGCCAAGTGTTACGGTTCACACAAAGAGCCTTACAGGCGACATAATGAGTCGCGCAGGCACTTTAAGCTCATGGTACAGAGAGTCAAGACGGTCAACAAGCTCAACAGTGCCTATTTCGGGGGTCATCGCGACGACGTATAGGGTCACGCGCACTCGGTCACTCCAAACACCAATATGGTCTATCTGCTTTCAACTGGTTTCTTGCTTGGGATAAATTTAGAGAAACGTTACACGGGTCAATGAATGCAATCTGTTGTGAGATGGAACCAAAACAAACCGCTTCTGTTCCATGTTCCAGTTCCTGTCGAAGCGGTCCAATGACAAGAAGACACACCCCCACACCCATGCCAATGCCTCGCACCAAGAGGACATGCCGGTAAGTAATCTAACACTAAAACACACCCCTTAGTATAGTGAATATGATAAGCCTAATGGATCAAGGATCTGGGGCAACGGTGCACTAATGTGAAAAAAGTAAATATATTTTGTTTTGTTTCGTAAGGATGCCCGCTAAAGGTTCACACGTAGGTTACTTATTACGGTTTAGGGTATTGTGAAGGGTATTTTATTGTCTGAGCCGAGGGACTCAATCCCAACAAAACCTTGGTAAAACTTTCAGTCGAGATTGCCGGTGGCGGATTCAAACCGTGACCTCCCGAATCAGAGATTCACGCGCGTTATACATTTAATTGTTCATCTATGTGTCGGTGTCGATACTCAGTTACAGAAATGATTTTCTGTGGGCGACTTTGAACCAACCCTGTTGCCGCCGTCGCTACATACGAGAAAATAATAATTGCAACTACTGATTTCTGAAATGTGGACTACCGCTGAAAAATCTGATTTTATTATCATAGGGTAAACAAAATTGCCCAGACAGGTAAGACGTAAGAGATTACAGTTTAAACAAAAATCACATAATCTAATCTCCTGAAAGTCCATGATATAGTAAAATTAGATCGATGTTGGTTAAATTTGAATGATATAGTATAGTAAAGACGTGTTAGTTGCTCCATGTGGTCCTTCCCTTTTCAAAACGGGATTGGATTGGATATTGCTTTACGTCTCATATGCAACTTGGCTAATCGAGACGAAGGGGCTCGATCTGGTGATTCAGGTGATGATAAACCTATTCGTGAATGCTCTCCCATGAGCTCGCTCCGCAGATAGGCTGACATGACACGACCTACTCATCTAGAGTCAGCTTTGAGAAAACAGATGTATATAGTCAAGTTTTATTAACTCCCGGCATTGATTTTTTAAATTAAAATTTAGTTTACACTCACACCATTATAATTATATAATATGACACCCCGCTCTAAGTGTCAAGCAGAACATTTCCCTAAATGTCACGTCGGTCTGTCAGTATTATCTCTCTTTATAGAGTATAATTTGAAATTGCCATCACTTGGTGACATAGTTGATGGTGACATCAGTAAACAAACGTTTTTGTCACATGTTTGGTTTGTGTGTATTCAACGTTCTTCTACAGTTCTACTCATGGGGCGGATGGAGGTAATTGTGCGGATCAAAACAGATGTAGTTTGTTGAATTAGCCTCGGTGCATTCATTACAACTTGCCAATTTTAATTTGTGAGGAAATATAACTGTTTGTTGTGTAGAAACTATTTGAAACGAAGTTTGTAATGAACTACACAGCTCAAATGGAGATTATCAATTTATGATTATAGGGTTATCTTGACAATCACTGCATAACGAATTGATAGTTGGTAGCTATAGCCTATATGCAGTGTGGCGATGGGGGATGAAAGATGAGTTTTTCTTTATTAGTACGTGTTTTAACGTTCCCGGCAAAAGTGCTTGAAATTTTACAATAGCTGGGTACGCGTCGAATGTGGACTTACAATATGAATAAGAACACTAAGTAAATATGATTTCAAATAGGAAAATGCGATAAATACAATTGTGTCATGACACTATTCTCGTCACAGCACAGCTAGAATTGCGTATTGCACGATCCCGAAACACAGACGCATATTTACGTAGAGTTTATGAAACGTTATCTCACCTATCACCTTAATATCATTGTTATCAGTCAGGAAATTTACTTACCGGTGGTACCATGTGAGGGGCGGGACTTCGTGCAAGTTATCTCGAAACCTCTATAGTCTCTGTCATGTAAGCTCGCGACGCTGCCACTCGATGAGGTGACCCAAGGCCAACTAAAGTGTATAGAGGGCTTTGGGTGACCTCGTATTAGCCGGGACAGTTCTCTGACTTGACCACGTGGTGGTATGCACCTTTTGAAACATCTCTAGTGAGGATGTCACTTCGAATTGTGGTAGGAGTTGTTTTAAGCAGCCATTTTGTTTTTGGATGTGCGATTATTGAAAAGCTTAGTCGGTACTATCTTAAAATGTACATAGCTCGTGACACAGTTAACCGATTTTATTGTTTCTTATACCAATTTGTAGGTAATTGTATGTTCTAACTATTGTTTACAACCAATTTCTAACAGTCGTATGATTTCATTGTAAAACAAATGCAGACATGGCAAAATAGTGTAAATAATTTTATTAAAATGTGATTCAAGCATAAATTCACAAATTATTTTGGTCAGTTATCGCTATGTTTTTATACATTATTAGGATTTATAAAACTCATGGACAGCATAAGCGTTGAAGGCTGAGCATTTTCAGTGGATTGTACGCTATTGAACTATGATTTTAATCACACTTCATGTTGTCATTGCTAGTATAGAATAACATTTTTAAAGTAGTTCGAACAAACAATACATGCAAATGGTAAAATTAAATGATATTAAAAATGCGATTTAAAGATTTTTGCAGATATGGAATTTTTAGTTTCAAAAGTGGAAAAAGAGGAAAAGTGCGATTTTCACGTGAAAAATTTATTTGTTGGCACTTCTATTCTTGGAAAGTATAATTTAAGAGTTTTTAAAGGTTCTCTGAAAATGTAATCTAATTCGGAGCAGTCGTTTGTCCTGGACAGCAAAGAAATTAACCCGGACACTTTCAAATAATCAAAATGTCCGAGGAAATGGTGCAACAATAATTCATTGGAAGTCACAAGCATAAAAATTTGGGAAAAGGTACTTATGACCTAATGAACAATAATTGATATGGATTCATTGGAGATTTTACTCAATTAGGCCTAACTCAATGGAGGTCAAAAAATTAAAATCTAAAAAAAACAATTTCTGTAAAATTATATTTTTGGAATCGGTTTAATCCTCATTATTGGTTTATCATGTAATTATTAAAAAAAAGTAAATCACACAAAATCACAAAAGTCACAAAATTTGAAACTTTTTGTGAATAATTACATGGTGAACCAATAATGAGGATTAAACAGATTCCAAAAATAAAATTTTTCCAGTAAAAAGTAAAATTGTTTTTTATGAAGATCTTAATTTTTTGACCTCCAGTGAGTTAATGGAGTAAAATCTTCAATATAACCATATCAATTTGTGTTCATTAGGTCATAAAAGTACCTTTTCACAATTTTTTATGCTTGTGACCTTCAATGAACTATTGTTGCACCATTTCTTCGGACGTCCTTGATTTTTTGAACATGCGCGCATTAATTTCTTTGCTGTCCAGTACAAACGACTGCTCCGAAATTAGATTAAATTTTCAGAGAACCATCAAAAACTCTTAAATTATACTTTCCAAGAATAGAAGTGCCAGCAAATAAATATGTGAAAATCGCACTTTTCCACTTTTTTCACTTTTGAAACTGAAAATTCCATAAAATCGACTATTCTGCAAATATCTTTAAATCGCATTTTTAATATCATTCAATTTTACCATTTGCATGTGTTGTTTGTTGGAACTACTTTAAAAAATTTATTCTATATACTAGCAATGACAAAATGAAGTTGGATGAAAATCATAGTTAACTAGTATACAATCCACTGAAAATGCTCAGCCTTCAACGCTTATGTACTCAAACGTGCAATAATCCGATTTTTTTATGTATGTTGTCCATGAGTTAGTTTTATAAATCCTAATAATGTATAAAAACATAGCGCTAACTGACCAAAATAATTTGTGAATTTATGCTTGAATCACATTTTAGTAAAATTATCTACACTACTTTTGCCATGTCTGCATTTTTTTAACAATGAAATCATATGACTGTTGGAAATTGGTTGTAAACAATAGTTAGAACATACAATTACCTACAAATCGGTATAAGAAAAAATAAAATCGGTTAACTGTGTCACGAGCTACGTACATTTTAAGATAGTACCGACTAAGCTTTTCAATGATCGCACATCCAAAAACAAAATGGCAGCTAAAAAAACTGCTACCACAATTCGAAGTGACATCCTCACTAGAGATGTTTCAAAAGGTGCATACTACCACCGTACCACGTGGTCAAGTCAGATTTAACGAAACTTTTTCCCAAAGGTTCTGACTCCGGTCTACTTTTATGACCGGCCGCTATCTCGCGTTGTAAGTCATGTGCCTGTTGTTGCAGGTGAATCAGCTTTCTATAGTCTAGTTTCCTAGTCTTGAATTGATATTACTTTATTGACTAGGAAGCTTCGCAAACGCTTTTTCAGGCGCGTTGTTGGATGAGCGTAATTGTTTAAAAACGAAAAAAAGCGTAAAATTGCGATTTTCATAAGAAATAATTATTCGATTACGCTCAAATTTCACACGAATATATTAATTCATAAAATTAAGGTTCTGTGAAAAAATTATTACAATCTGATAAAGCATGTAGGTGTTATAAGTCGAAGAACTTTTTTAAAAAATCGAACAAAATCATAAAATTGCGATTTTCATGAGAAATAAATTTTTCGATTGCGCTCAAAAACGTGGCAGTTCTAAGTTCAGAGATTTCGAAAGCCTCCACAAAATTACATCGCAATTGGAGTATCGGTTTAGCCGGAATCGTGTTAACAAACAGCCAAACATACAAAAAGAAAAAAAACATTCCAGATTTTTTTCTCCAGTGTAGTAAAATGGAATCTTCGCTTCGCTCGCTACGCTCATCCAATGATAATGTGTGATAATGGGATTTGGGTGATTCGTTTGAATCAGGGCCCGAGATGAACATTCCACATCGTGTGTTCTTCGCTCGCTCGAATCTGTTGATAAATATTTCGGATTCAATAATCCCATCACTCTAAAAGTCTGTCCTATCTGCCGTTGCTATTTACGAGCGGCAAATATTTGTCGAAGGAAAACGAGAACGAGCAGATGGATAATATTTTATTCTCTTGTTGTGGTGAGCCAAGGAGAAATACCTTGCTCTTACGACGATTCCAAATTTCTAGTAGGTATACAATAAAAATGAAATGCTGCAGTACAGGCGGTAAATGGTCAAATATTTTCTATTTTCTATAGTTCTTATATTGGGTAAATCGGTGTAGACAGAAATAGCCAATGCTGACTTGCTTTGACTTGGTTTTCAAGGAGAGTCCAAGGAGTGAATGTAAGACTCGATCTCTGCAGTCACAAGATGTCAAAGGAAATACTCCAAGAACAGTCTAAGTTCCTTAGCTCGTTGGAGGTGGGAATCGAACCCACGACCGAGTTCAGTGTCGTATGCTAGTGCTGAGTAGCATCTATCTGCACTACTTATTCCACTTCACTACTTGTATATACACCTTGAAGTGATAAATTTATATTTACTCAGGTTTCATATACAAAATTAGAATCTCAGACATAAAAAAAATTATGGACTCTACCTTGACTCTTTACGAACTCATAATAAATACTCATCAACGGTTAATGGGGTGCTTGAAAGGCCTATACCTGAAGCAAGTGACCTATTCAGTTTTTTAATGTTTACTAGTGAATTTTAGAATCTTACTCGAAAATATAATATGTCGGCGTGTTAGCCTACAATAGAATCTAGTGTTGTATTCTTATTGTGAACAATAAATGTCGGGCTGATTTTTATTCGTAGCTATACTCAGTCATTCTAAGAGTTTCGTTTTCGTGTTCACTAAAATTGTTCAAAAAGTACGGTGATCACAGTCATACGTAAAAGACGTGTATGTGCATTTAAACATTCAAGAGCTTTGGACTAACATTCAACATTGGTGGGGTGTAACCGGTGTTGTGACTTATCTAAATAACTTTTTGGAGAATTATCTTTATAGATAAAAAATAAATTATCTAGTCACAACACTGGGCGTAACGGGAGCATAAATAAAATATATTTTGCTGTCTCATTTAGAAAATTTTCGAAAACCGAACTATAAACAATAAATCAATAGAAATATATAGAAATGACTTTATTAGGCCTACATATTGAAGATTTAAAAAACATAAGATTTCATTTGAAAGTACATAAAACATTATTTTAATCAATCCATTCATATAAACCTTTGCACTATGTATTCTTATTTCTTAGCATTTAGGAGTGTTTCCAAAAGCAATTTTAGTGCCGTTATTTTACTCAGCAGTCATAGACCTAAGTACCTTGAGGAATCATTAAAAAAACTATTCCTTAGTTGAGGTAAAACAAACCCAATATTTGTTGCAAATTGCGTCAATGCTAGTTGTATCGTGCTTCGCTATAAAACCGTTTTTTTTACGACGACTCATTACTCCCCGTTCGTACGTAAGGTAATTAAAAGGAATACAATTCCGTAGACGTAGTACGTATTTAAAGCGTTCCAGAACATTTAATGGGTAATTAACCATTGTACACCAAGTTCTGATTTTAGTGGCACAAAACTCAAATACCTTGTTTTATTGTATGAAAACCAATTACACCTATAGGTACAGGAGTGTTTCCCGATTACTGTAATCGAGAAATAAACCTCGTTTTATGGTTTAAGTAGGCTATAATGCTCACTCTATAAAAATTATAATTAAAATCGCCAACTGCAGAAACGTCAAGTTTTATATAGGCATAACTGCATTTTTGGATCAATATTATTCATACTCTCATTTATTATGTTTACCTATAATCGAAACCATGTGCTGATTTACAATGTTCATCTT
Organism: Sweltsa coloradensis; assembly: GCA_024449915.1. Classification (NCBI taxonomy): domain Eukaryota; kingdom Metazoa; phylum Arthropoda; class Insecta; order Plecoptera; family Chloroperlidae; genus Sweltsa; species Sweltsa coloradensis. The sequence continues at coordinate 209,917 of JAMZAV010000865.1, read as the reverse complement.
ATCTGAATAATATAAATGTTTGCCCACACCCACCCCCACCTACACCCTACAGACAGCAATTAGCAAGCATGCCTTCGAAAACTTTAAATTACATTCCATTGTCATGGATCAATGCCACACGTATAATCTTACCTTGGTCAGGACCTCGCATAGCACAGATAATGGATTACGCCTGTCATGTGGAGGGTGTCCATCTTGTAGATAGCGGGACGAACAAGCTGCGCAGAAAGCATGCGCGCAACGTTTCCTCGGGGAGACGGTGGTGCGATCGAGCTATACAATGTTTTTAGGAGCAGGGTATTCAATTGGGAGGCTTTTTATTTCACTTTCTTTCATCGTTCACTGGCGTATAAATTTGACTATGCTAGAATGAGACGAAAAAAAATATTTTTGCAAGTAATGGCTAAACGGCACTGATATTAATCGTGGTGTACGTGGTACACGTAGGTCTAATAGTGTAATAATGGTAGGCAGGTCGAGGTCATGGTTGAAAGGGCGACTACGTAACTAATATTCATGTAGGCACAAGAATGTGTACTTGATGGAGGGCGGTACAGGTAGATATGGAGAACCTAATTCGCTCTCATTATTTATTCAATTAGTACATGCAAAAATGCGCGTAAGAAGTGTGCTGTGGTATGGTATGGTAGATAATGGCTTATGTAGATTGTTACTGCTATGATCACTAGCGCTAACCTGATTTAATAGGACATAATGTGGGCTTTTATCACGAATGGTTCGTAAAGGAAGGTATTTGGAGGAAAGTATAAAAGTACTGTTACATAGTCATATTTTCTGTGTAAAACTCACGTTATGGCAGGCCAAGTTTCAACAGTTTGTGCTCTGTATACGGACCGACCTATTTTCTTTCAGAATATAAGTTTTACAAATTTGCTTATAATTTCCATGGTTCAACTTTAAATAGTACATTATATTAATATGTACGGCAAAACACATAGTAAGCAGTAATAAATTCCAGTTAGAAAAATATTTCACTTGGATGAAATATATTTCTGTCTTTTTGTGATTATTGGTTCTGCAGAATAATTCCAATTCGTGTCTCTTCCATTGTATTTCATTTGAAGCATAACAACAAGCGTAAGATGTAGGCTACAGAAAACAATATTACGGCCACGGAGTTTTTTTTTTTTTTAGAAATATGGAATTGGAGAAAAGATTATAAAGCTCCATCCATCCATCCATCCATCCATCCATCCATCCATCCATCCATGTACCAATCCTACTTGTTTAATGTTATTTAAATACATTTTTTTAAACTTGTCAACCGACAAACCTTGGGTTTTGCTCAGATCTGCGTAAAATACAACTAACTATCTGAAGTGAAGTTTCTTAGTGTAAGTGTACAAAAAGCAACCAAACAAAGAACAAAACCAAAGCTTGAGTCCTCTTTCATTGTAGAGACTTGAGCTCTTCTTGAAATAGACTCCGCACTTTCACTTGGTGCTAAAGGAGGCCTAATAAAATCATCAATTTGTATTCGTCCTAAGTTTCGTGTCATCCAATCCAGGGTAATGCTTATTTTGCTCCTCGCCAGCTGCACATTATGTCACTCTAATGAGCGCGCCGAGCCGAGTCTGTCGTGCCCAAGAGTGAGTGTGAGAGGCATGCGGAGGTCACCAATGACGTCAATGCCTATGGCTCAGCTTAGCACTCGCTATCACGGAGCTTTATCTTCCATGTCCTGCCCTGCCTGCCTGTCTGGAGGTTCTGCTTTCTTGTTTCGATTTACAACAACCTGAGACGAATCGCTAGGATCAGCTTGCCCAAGGTGGATTTCATGACTCGGAAGAGATTTTATTGCCAATAATACATGGATGGTTTCAGGTGTCTTGGTTTGTACTTGACCAAGTTCAAAGTTAAGGATTTTATTCCCAATGCTATGGCCGAGAAAGAAATTCCATTATGTAGGCTGTTTTGCTTTTGGCATAGCTTTTCTCAACAGTTAGTTAAGTATTCTTCATAAAAATTTATTGGTTGTTGATATCAGCATAATATTGAATTTAACGACACTTTGAAATAATGCGCTGGCCTTTGTAAGGTAAAATTTTATTACAAGACGCTCGTAGGGCATGAAGGGGACCCGGTTTCGAATCTATATGTGTGGATTTGTGCAAACTGAAGGGCATTTATTTCATTCACTTAGCTCTTATTTAATCAGTATGCACGTAAAATTATAAGTGAGTTACAGTTGCTATGTTCGTGATTAGTAGATAGGGAAAACCAAAAAGTTTCCACTCTTTCTCGAGGTAAAGTTGCTAACTGAAAACCTTAGCTATTCGATTGTGTAGTTTCGTTTATTCGCACACACGTTGGTGAATGAGCCACTTTGGCGGCACGTAGGAACGTTTTAAAAGTTGGGGGGGGGGGGACCCATTAGAAGATTTTGGGGGCGGCTGCTGGGGTCTGGAGGCCCTTTCGCAGAAGGCGAAAAAAAAATTCAAATTACTATAGTTATTTCGCCCATGTTTTAACTGCACTCGGACACTGTAAACGATGTTTTACTGCAACTATCTGCGATCTAAAACCCCAAAATGATCATGAAGTGACCCATTTTAGTAAATTTCAACCGATTTTCAACCATTTTTTTTATGTAAGGGACAAAGCATACAGGCAAACATATTCGTTTTCCCAAAGGGTTGACTGTCAAATTTGGGAGTAAGTGTAAGTGGATATTTACTACAGAAATTCTGGGATTAATATTTAAATCACGTCAATTTTCCCCCCCCCCCCCTTCACCTCCCCCCGGGTTCCTACGCCACTGCACTTTGCTCTTTTGTTCGCTTCGGGTTGTACGTTGAGTGTTTACACTAACGAACAATACACACATGCCTAACATACTAAGAAAACTCTAAAGTCCCGTCGCGTTGTTGAGCGAGCACCGGTACGTGCAACACGACCCGAGAAACGACTTTCCCCATAATTTAAAATACCAATAAGTATTTATGGTCTTGACCGATTTAGCAAAAAATTTTTGTAAAATAGGAGAGAATGGTTAAAATCCACCGCCATCTAGAGGACCTTGACATCATTTCTTTGGGAAAAACTATTTTAACTCTTTGATAACAATAATACACTGCTTCCTCGATAGTATTTTTTTTACTTCTACGTGGCAGTGCATAGCGTGCGACTTTTCGTTGCCATGGTAAGTTACTTTTGTTATTTCTATCTACACTACTTAAGGTATTGACCGATTTAGCTGAAAATTTGTAAAATAGGAGGAATTTGTTGTACGTATTTGACCCTGCAAAATTTCATAACGATCGGTACATTTTTTTAATTTTTTTTTTGTTTTTTTTTGTTTTTATTTTTTATAACCAACGATCGGATTTTGTTCAAAAACTATACAGCAACCCGCCTAGGTGGTATGTACATGTGTGCAAAATTTCAGGTCGATCAGAGAAACGGTGCGACCTGTACCGAAGCAGTAACAGAAAAAAAACAGACATTCGAGCCATAAGAGTCAAGTGGAGACGCTCGCTACGCTCGCTCAATAATACACCGTATGCAATCCTACTACTTAGCCCATCACTCAACGAATAACTTATTTTCAGTTAGGAAAATCATTTATTGACATGTTATTGTAATGTATCATTTTGTTTGATTGAAAACACAGTTTCCATTTGAAAGTATAACCGATAAAGACTGAGTTTTGAGATCACTGCGTTCGCTTTCACACAACAAACACTGGTCCGCGACAAAAGTCATGAAAAGGTCATTAAATTAGACGACGGGTCATGCTTTAACAGTGTAAATTAAGTTGAAACCAGGGGAAAACTATATTTGTCAGATTCTTTGTGTTCGAACGTAGGCCTAAACACAGCAATATAACTATCGACAAATAAATAAATAAATAAATAAATAAATAAATAAATAAATAATCGCAAATCGCAAATCGCACCCAAGCCTCTTAAGGGGCTTGGGTGCGATTCAAACACCAAGTTGAGCGCGTCATGTGCAGTACTTTTCGTACTTTTCGAACTACGGGCAGGAAATCAATATTTTTAATTCTGTTTTTTTCCACCTGAAAGGAAAACTAAATTTGTAATCCTAGCACGTTGGCCTTTTCCCCATTTAAGCCATAGATTTTTCCCCGCAAATTCTCAAAGTCCATAAAAAATATCGAAAAATGATCTTTTTCCGGTCAAAGTTTACTGACTTAATGTGACCAAAAGGGAGCGAAATTGAAATCGCCAACGTGCAAAGATTCACATTACTGTTTTAAATAAGCAAAAAAAAACTCTTTTTTTTTCGCTCGAAAAATGTGGACGTAGGACGAAAAGTACGAACACCTTACAAAGCACAATTTTGGCTCCACTTGGTGGCGCTCCCTAGCGAAATCAGATCGTCTCTGCCTCGAAGCAAGTAGGGGAGGAAAAGTGGGCTAATCTGGACACCGGATGTTGCTTGTCATCAGATTACATAAACACAATCTGCTATATTGAGGTTTGCTTGCAGCTTTTTACATCTTTGTAAAAATTATAATATTCGCTATCAGAAATTATGATGATGATTATTGTTGTTCAACGTCACTTTTATTGCCATCATGCTATTCGGACTTTGAGTGGTGATAGACGAGAGTGAAGAACAATTACAGATAACCTATGCCTTGTGCGGGATTCGAATCCCCGTCCTGCTAGTGTAATTCGCCACGTCCCTATGTGCGAGACTGCGACCGCGGACGACCACAGAATTTGAGACTGCCTAAATAACATGTGTATCGCGTTTTTAATTAGTAGACTTTAATTTTGATTCTCCGCAATGCAAGGTTTGTAGTGCTCCAATTCAACCAATCTTCTCATTACCCGCGTTGTAAGAACTAAGCAAATATTGTCTACGATTAGTCTATGTAATTATATTATATAGCACCAAACCGAACCTTTATTCTATTTTTTAGATATCGTTTAGCGTTCTTTCCAGCACGATAAAGAAAATAACATCGTTTGCTAACGCACGGTAGTCGGGCCTTTCGACCTGTCATATCCATAAAAAAATACATTTTTGTAGGATGCCCGCTGTAGGTTATACACATTAGATTTAACCGGTGTGACCCCCTTCGGTGACTAACTAGATATATTGCGAATAGGACAAATTTTGAAGTGATGTACGAGGAATTAAGAGGAGTCAAACCCTTACATTTGCATTAGCGACTGAGGAAAAGCTCGGAAAAAACCTTCATTCAGGATTGCCGGTCTCGACAGGATTCGAACCCGGTTCATATCCATAGGACAGACATCACCTAGGCACTACGTAACGATTGAATTTTATAACAGAATATTTAATTTCATTACTCTGGGGGCAAGCAAGTCTGCCAAATAAAGCTTGTGGCTTGTTGGGCCAAAGGATAGCGTTCCTGCTTCTATAGCAAACGTCGCTGGTTCGTTCCCCGGCTTGAATCAACCCATAATCCATGGGAAGGGTATCGCATTACATCCACTGAGAGTGTGGCTTTGAAACCGTCGTAGCAACGAAGCACACAAGAGTTGTAAATGGTGTTCCGAAGTAGTTTGCCTATGCTGACTCATCCGCGGATGACTCATGGTAATCTGTGAACCACGTTTTCAAATGTCCGATTATTTCGCCAATCGATGGCGTCGTCGGTTCGGATCTCTTTAATTGAATCCGTCACTGAAAAAACATCTTTACATGGGGGGGAAGACTCTCGTTTTGTGCAATTATGTTTTTTTAATCCTTTATTGTAACAATTGTTTTGATTCCAGAACGATAATTATATCATCATAGAGGCTTGGGCACAATTTAAACACCACGCTGAGCGTCTCAATTGCAGTTCTAACGTACTTTACGAACTAGGGGAAGAAACATCCTCATGCATAATTCATTCTGTTGTTTTCTCTGATATAATTACATTCTTATTTCTCGTACATAGACCATTTTTTCCTGCGAGTGGGACGTGGGAGTTTTTTTTTTTTTTTTATATAAAATTACATGATCGCTTATGCACCATGATGTTTCCAAGAATTGTTCAGATCATTAATTTTTTATTTGAATATTTTTGTTTTAATATTGTTCCGGGTAGTATACAAATAATTGGTATTTGCTTGGGTAAGTTATAATGTATTGAGTTATTATGATTACTAAAATATGCATTTATTGAATAATAATTTTAATTCCCCACACCTTTTGGATTGTTACTGCCAATGCAACTGCAATCGTCTCGATTAACCTTGAAACCTTATACTTTTATTAGTGTTTCCATTTTACTTTAATTTGGCAAAGACTGTTTGTCAAAGCAATCGAAATCCAAGACAAAAACGTCTAAGTAGAAAACCTATCACGTAGTTTTACAATGCAGATCAAATCTCTTCATTACGTGTGAATGCCACTTGCAAAGTGTGGCCGAAGAATTCAAGAACCCAAAAAAATGAAACGTGAACATGATCACATTTACATTTTAGTTTTCTACCGTTAAAAACAAAATATTTTACGCTATGAGGAACTGTGATACTAGTGACCAGTGGACGCGTCGCGACGCTAAATTTTTGTGCCCTGCGTTTATTTGCTTTACTACTACATCACATTACAACGTATTTCGTCGCGAGTGTACGTGAATGTACATAGTTGAACTCAATGTACCTCATTCTATATGTGCATATGTGTAAATAAGAATTCTCCAAGTCTACTTAAATAATGTGTAATAATCCTAACTCACGAGTGTAACACATGCCTGTGTGTGACGCATTATAATTAAAACTACGATATTTTTGGGATTTTTTTCCGTGTATTTGTTTGCGATTTTTGCAATGTTATTTTATATGTATCCGGAGTCTCAAATGACCACAAACCTTTTTTTTTGGGTTTTTATCTTGTGTTTCCGGTATAATTTATTTACTATTAATATTTCTGTCGAATGTGTCAATCCTTATGTGAAAATACGTTCTAAATCTTTGTTATGTGTAAAAAATAACTTTCTTTACGAGGAATTCGTTCTGAGATAGGGCTATATTTGCATGGAAGTGGGGCCGTAGCGTAGAATATAATAAAACGAATAAATAAATTCATATTTTGTCTTCCCATTCAGTCATATAACGATTTTCAGTGGGGACAGTAAACCAAAGCGACCAATCCAACCTGTAGGCCCCCACGCAATCGACGAGTGAGCGATAACCAACCGAAGATCGATATTTATTAAAAGGAAATAGCAATCAGTGGTATGGACAAGGCCGATTCAGAACAACTTTAAAATTTATTATGTGCCTCGCCCGCCAGGACGGCTCCAAAGTCACCGTTTACAAATTCCTAGGACAATAACTGAAAGCTAAATCAGCAGTTAAACCTTCTGAACTTAACGGGGAATCGAACCATGGATCTTCTGCATTGGAAGCAGAGACGCTAACCACAATACCAACGAGCCACACAATACACATTTGAGTGTAAGTGCCTTGCTCTAAAAGAAAATTTAAAATTTACTTCATATCTGAAACGATACACATTAATTAAATATAGGCTATAAATACACGATCCAAAAAAAAGTTTTGGACCGCAAGAAATTTTTGAATAAAACACTTAGGCCTACCGAAAAAAGTGTGCACATTTTCAAGAGGCTCTCTTCATCAGACGCGAGAAGTTTGTTGAAATTGTATTTTAATGTATGGCTGGGGGTTATTGTTCGTGCGGTGTTTCTATATCAATAAAATTTCCCAACTCGTAGATGTTTTACAAGTAGGCTACTTACCTATCCATATTAATAACGAACGAGTGTAATAAAAAAAACATCTCATACTTTCAAGAAAAGTTACACGTTCGCGAAACCACAGTTCCCTGTTTTTGAAAATTGTTAAATCGTAAATTGGGTAATCGTCATAAACAGTCAAGAGTAAAAATGGACATGGACGTATTACAAAAACGTCTCTGGAGGTTGTTGACGCACTGACTTTTATCCCAAACAGTGATTGTGTAATAACTCGTTTAATTGAATTGAAGTGAAGTGAAACAATTCAAACTAGCTTTACCCGACTAGGGTACGAACCGAGAACCCCGCCTCTGTATGTGATAGAACACTACCATCAAAAATCTTGCTGTCTTGGTTTATGACGATATAGGGCGAAGGTCAGCATGAAACTAAGAGACATGAGTTTGAATCGCAAACGCGATTATTTGATACCGAAAAAATAATATGCACTATGTAAAAATTAACAAAGAGTATAAGCTTGATTACTCGCTTGCTATGCTCAGTATTGTATTGGGGACGATTAGTGTTTAGGACTAGAGTTTATATTTTTGAAAATAGTACTTATATTGTTTTGTTCAATCCAAATGAAATTGGGTATTTCATTTCACGGGAGAAACACCCAAATTTTTGGGAGCATATGCCTACTGTGTAAAATATAAAATTATGAATTGTTTTGCAATGTTATTCATTACCATACACCCAGAAAAATTTCGGATAAGGGTTACAACTGGATATTTATATTCGCTTTACGATGCCAGCGTTGAGTGACTAATATCCCATTCCCATGCCAGCAATGGAAGTTGGGCCTTGACAGTTTATAGTCGCGGGTGAGCCGGGCGCGCAAAAAATCAGGCGCTGGCTACTTTTTCGGTGCATTACCCTCCCTTTGCATTGCGATACGCCATGTTTTGTTGCGGTGGGGATACTAAATTTGTTAAGTTGTTCACGCCCATCTCCCTCCCTTCCCGCTCCCGCAAGAGCGCAAATTTCCAGAATTGGGCGGGAAAAGTTTGGGAAATAATCCTGTTAATCATTAATTTTTGTGTCGCACACTGACGAGCACGTGTCAGTTGGGCCCTGACGTTTATGCGTCTCTGATTGCATCCTCAGCCGAGTCCCCGTGCTAAAATGCGTCATCCTTGGGTGTACTGTGCACATTTCACTTTCCGGTGAGGGCGGATGAGAGGTCCTTTACATAACCGCTCACAGCAACACAGTTCCGTTCAGTGGAGTCGAAGCGACAAGTTTAGCCTGTAGTAAAAACTTTAAACCTCGACACAAAAATAAGAACTTCAATAATTATTGTTGTTGCTTGTTGGTTATATAACTCGTTTTAAATCGCAAACTATGTCCCACCTTAGTAACTATACATAAGTCAGCAAATATTTAGTTAAAATGTTTGTAAAAGAAATGGGGATGTGCGCCTATATGAATCTCTTCTCGGCAAATCTTCCCTTTTGAGCCCCACCCCCGAACTAACGTCAAGTGATAAACGATTCCAGTTTGATTGATTGATTGATTGATGAACACTTTTTACCATTTACTAAAGTTGCCCATTCTCTTCGCATCTTTACAATCGCTATTTCTCATGACAAGACCAAAGATGAAAGAAAGTTTTTGTTAATCAAATGCGTTTTGTCGTGGGCGAAAAGGTGTGCTCAACATACTTTTTTACGACTAGTTTTTGTGCTATAAAAGGTATTTGAAGGCCTATTAGTAGCCATTGAGTTTAATTGTTTTAAATTTGTATGAAAAGGGTTTTACTGTAAGGAAAGTGATGGGATATGTTTGGATGAGCGAAGCGAAGACTTCAATTTCACTTACCCCGAGAAAAAATAGCTCAGGTGTATAATAACAAATACTATGACAATATGTCAATAATCAAAATTATACAATGCGTAAAAAAGCAAGTCTTTGGGCCTCGACATATTTTACATTCTATTGTTAATTGGTATTACCATAGTTACTTGAAAAAGTAATGAGATCCCACGCATACAAAAAACTTGGTAATCATTGGACAGAAAACGTATTGTCTGAAAGCTATCTCACGCACGAGGCAAGCCCGCATAGTTTCTCATTGTCGCCGTGTTCGATAGGACTCGGGAGTCTATTATGCACAAGAGTTGTCTGCACTTTATTTTTTTTTCCCTGAACACAATTACTTGTGAAGAAGCGGGGCCTACCAGAAAGAAGTATCTCAATTCTAAATACAGGATTTTTGATTTTTTTGGATGGGGGCAAGCGAAGACTTCAATTTCATCCTTACCCCCAATTTTTTTTTTGTCTGTTCGCTCTCTACCAGGCAAAGGGTTTAAATAAGCATTTTGCAAAAGTTAAAAAGGACCTTCGAAATCTCTGTATTAATCTACCAAGTTTTGGGTACAATCAAAGAATTTTCTCGTGAATATATATTTTAATTATATTTTTTATAAACGTTTTTTTTTATTTTTTTAAAATGCATATTTTCGTGATTTTTGGGGCCGATTCTGACCAAACGGATGGCGCTACAACTTTGAAAAAAAAAAGTTAAAAAATTACCCAGAATTTATAGAAAATACGTTTTAATATAGGCCTAAACTTTTACAGGACCCTTTAAATTTAAAGAGTATAACACTGTAAAATTGGCAAATAATCATCTACAATGCGTACAAAATAAATCTTTTGGGGCCCCGAATATTTTACATTCTATTATAAAATTTTATAGCACATTCCATTTATCAAAATAAATTTTAAAAAGGGAACTTGAAAAGTATGGATCCCATGCATACAAAAAACTTGGTATCATTTATCATCTTCATCAAATATCAAACCCAAAAAAACTCATCCCTAACTTGTGGTAAAACGTTCGCGAAAACGGCCCAGTGATTCCAAGGGGTTTCCTCGTACAAAACTTTTCTGCTCAGTGCTAGAAAAATAATTAACATTCGTAAACGTGTCCCTTTGTTACGCGGGTGTTAGTCGTAGTAAATTTTGGGGGGGGTCTCGTCCGCCCACTCTTTTTTCGTGGGTGGACGCGTCCCCTCTTCTTTTTTGGAAAAAGGTTTTCTGGTTTTTGCACTACCAACGATAGTTTTCGGATTGCTTCAGCCTTATTTTTTCTAAAACGCTCAAATCACTCTAAAAACCCGTTTTAAAAAAATTTCGCCTGCGCCGCTGGGGTTGGGGGCTCGCCCCCGAAACCCCCCTTTTTTGCCTCAAATTGCTTGTCCAGCAAATTTCCCCTTTGAAATATGTACCCTACCCCACCGTCTGCCCTCCCCCCCCCCCCCCCCCCCCCCCTCCCGGGGAAAGGATATTTGTGTTCAGGTGATTTAAATTTGGGTTTGGTAAACGCGTTTGTAGGCTATATTATTGAATTTCATTTGATTCATTTTCGACTGGGTGAAACGGCTTTTTTCAAAAGAAATGACGAAAATTTTTAAAATTATTCCCCCGAAAACGTTTTTTTCCTGTGCAAAAAATCCGCCGACTCGCGGGTAATTTCACCCACCCATTGGTGAAACGTGTATCTATTGTACTCTGGACAATGCAGTTGAATCACACCACCAATTCTCTCGGCACGTATACCCCCAAAAGTGCGCACTTGCCTGACACTACACCCGCAAAGGGCCGGTGCCCCATGCTATCTCGTCGCTCCTGTATTTGGCTATCCACTATATACGCCCCAAATACCGATTGAATTACACGTAGTAAAACCTTCTTCACCTTTAAACCCCAAATGAAACCTATAGTTTGCAAAACATCTTTTTCTGTGCATGTTTCGCGTGTATATCCTCGACGGTCATGTATTGTTTATACTTGTATGACACAAAGCAGCGCCCATTTTACCTAGCCTATAAAATATCTAAATTCATAGTTGGCTTGAATTCAAGCATAATTATTATTGTGTTAAAATTAGATTCTTTATTGTTTCCAAAAACATAGCTATTGTTTTCAAGGGCGAGTTCGAGTTACTCGAATATAGGTTTCATGATAGGGCTACGCGTGGGACAGAGGACACATCAAAATTTCAAGGCTTATGCATTATTATTTTCAAGTCTTCGAGCCAGTCTATGAGGCAGTGTTTCGAATATAATCAATATGCCTGTTAGTTTACAATGCAAAGTGAAGCTGTGGGCAGTGTAGGTAGACTGTAATTTTCTGGCAATGATAGATTGTGACTTTGGGACTCTGATTTGGGCGGTCACGCGATCGATTCCCGTCCCCGGAAATCATGCCTGGATGATTTTTCCAAGATTTTTTTTGGTTGAACGCGAGTGGATTGAGTCCTTTTAACAACATTGGACATTCCCTTCACATTTAGCCAAACACATAGCTAGCCCACCTCGAGTTGATAGTTCAGGGTAAAACTGAGGCATCCTTACGAAAAAGTGTTTTTATATCATCTGTGATGTAAACTATAATAATATAATTAAAAGTTTTCTAATACCATAATACGAGCCATATTATGCGGGTAAACCAAAGTGAATAATTGCAATGGCGACGATGCTGCCAGTTTTAAAATTTAACACACAAGTAACGCGTGCTCAGTTGCAATTACCCATTATTTTTAACATACAAACTTGTTTTCTCAATTTTGATACTATTCCGTGAACAATTGCAAAGTTTAACTTCCAGTAAACTGCATTTGAGCAAATTAAATGTAATTTTACCGAATTCCTTTAAATCAGCAAAAAGTTGCATTAAAATCCTTCTATGAAAATTATGACTTGAGTTGGAAGCTTTTTGGAATGCTTTTTGAAAGGTTTTTCGGTAATGATGTAATGAACACTGCCGAGAATAAACACATCGCTATAGATTTAATGTGGTTTTATATTTTGACTACATCGAATAGTAAGCACTGTAAATCTTACTGGGAAAACGCTCATGTTGGACGCGTTGATAAGCGAGCACGTGCTATAGCTAGCCCCAAACAATGCACATTTTTTTTAAATTTTAAAATTTGCGACGTTCGCTGTCCAAAAGGGCCATGTTTCCGGATATTATTTATTATTGCCAAGGTATTTTGGGAAAGGCCCGTATATTTAATCTTTACTTTGTGGATAAAATCCACCGCCATCTAGAGGACCTTGACTCATTGGAAAAATATTTAAACTCTTGGTGACAAATAATAGACTGCTTCCTCGAAAGTTTTTTGATTACTTCTAGGTGGCAGTGCATTAGAAACTTGCGCGCGTCTTTTCGTTGCCATGGCAACTTTACTTTTGTTTATATGTAATTATCATCTATACTACTTATCGGATCAACTAAAATTACATATTCGTGACCGGACGGACATTCTAAATGATTTGGCTATCCCCAGATTTTGTCGGGCCGGTTAGTTTGAAAAAAAAAACTTTCGATTAACTTTAATGTAACTTTTTACTTTTTGAACGATTTTGCCACAAACTAATGGCATTCAATCGAGAACAAGCTTGCGGATGGTCAAAATTTCAACTCGATTTCCCAGCCTCCGTTCGAACGTTTATGGCGAGACATACAAAAAAAAAAAAAAAACAAACAAACAAAACAAAACAAAAAAAAACGAGTTTACAAATTTTTCCAGCGAGTCAAATGGAAACGCTCGCTTTTGCTCGCTTAATAAACACTGAACCAAAAATTCTTCCAAATTCCTCATCCGTTTTCTTTTATCTTTTGTTTTCGATTTCCGTGTTTTACAAACTTGCACCTCTGTCCTCTCCTCTGGGCAAAGCCGAGGGCATTCTTTAATCAATGCCTAGTTTATTTTCTGCGGACATGGAGAGTGAGGTTATACAATATGAGGGAGGGAGGGTGCCTTATTTCAAACTAGATACTGAACCCTCAATTTTGCCCCTCCGCCGCACCAACCACCACCACAACAACCTTCCTTCCTTCCTTCCTTATCTAGTACATACGTCGATACGACTAATGTGACGATACAGATTTTGTTCCAAGTACTGTTTAGTTAACATATCATTCCAATAACAGTATCATACTTTTATTATTGATGACCCTGTGTCTAGTACGTGGTCGGTGGTTGTGTGTCCAGACTAGTTACTTCTGTACACTAATCGAACCTCGATATGCATTAGGTACGGAAAATTCCTTTCTGTTTCACACTAAGAATTGTTTTCGAAACCGTGTCCATTGTAATACCCCGAACACAATATAATAGTTAAAGTCGATAAAAGCTATCGTAATTTGGTAATTAATTGCATTTTCTAGCTTTGATTGACGTCACACGTGCGTCACGTGCGATCCAGGCAGGTCACTCACATCGCACGAGTTTCATAAGGTTGTTGTGCAGCTCTGCAACCCGTGGCACGCAGACCCACGCCGTGCATGGGCTGAAACACAGCACGTGCCTGTTGATCGACGCGTCACGCGTGACGGGAATTGAACCCCGTACCCACGCGGTTTAACCTTATCAACTCTGGCGAATTTTGATAACTTATTACTTAGTTGTTACGCTCTTTCTAAAAAACTGAATCGATGGCAAATAAAAGTACTAAATGGGGACAAAGCATGATATTCTATTATCATTATTGCATTTAAAAGTGACGTAATTTTCTTACGAGGTAGGCCTAACCTCCTGCTGGTGCTAATGTCATCATAGTCGGTTGAATCGTGGCCAATCAGCAACACCTAATTTTATCCCGTTTATCCCGATTCTGACTGGAAGTTTTTCTTTGTTTGTCCCTCATAATCAAATGTCTTGTTATAGCGATGAGCAGCTGTTTAGTAATTGCCTAATTTGCGATTAATTGCGATGATTGCGACAACCTTGTGGGGATAGGACAAGACAAAGCCTTCACACCCGCATGTATACTGCTGAAAATATAAAATGACAAGAGTAATTAATGATTATGACGAGAACAAACAAAATTATCCAATCAAATACAGCATGCAAAGACCCGTCTTTTGGGCTCATGCGATGTATGGCCCATTACCTGCATGATGTGTAGACTGAACAGCGAATGCGATCATTTTGCGTATTTGCGTTTCCCAGACTCGACACTACAAAATAATATAACTAAATCAAGCTATGTCGAAGAGGGAAAACTAATTAAATCTAAAAATAATAATGATTTTCGCTTCAATTTGGTATTTGACAGATTGATTATCTTGGTCCCTACTCCCTACTGTTGGCTCGTCATTATTTTTAGAGCCTATACTAACAATGTAAGAATTGTGTTCACAAGTGTACTGACCACTTTCGTGAAACACTTGCGACATTCGACTCGTTGTCGTTGTCATGTTCGGTAACGCACACTCCATGCATGCACTTAGCTTCCATGTCCGAAACCGGTAATGGTTGTGATTCCTACGATATCGTGCACCGTGACATACAGACAGTGGTCGTGGGTGATCAGTGATCACGGTGTCATGGCCTCCACTTTAGATCAAGTTGAGGTTCCATTCAACTAACCATTACCTATGACGCGCACTCGGACACCGACTAAAGTGGTGGTTGGTTCGAGTCATCAGACGATAACATGAAATTTAAGTTATGCATCGCTTGTGAAAGATGCCATTTTGCATTTGAGGGACCGAAACTCTCATTTCTGCATTACTATTCTGTCGGTCCATCTGTGGTGTGTAAGCCTCATGTCTCAGATGAAGCCATGCACGGTCAAACTAATCTCCTATCAGGGTTTGGTCACAGACGTTGATAAAATAGGAATTTTACAACATCTTGACAGCAGTGTGTTATTGTTGTTGTGGCTGACAGATTTCCATTTCCCACCAGAGTGCAGAACTATCGATGTTTAGTCACAGCCATGTGTAAGTTCTAGAACCACAATTCCTTTATTAAATAGGAAATAGTTTTATATCACCTTAATTTGTCTTCTGTAAAGTCGTTTTGTATGCCCAAGTCGTTTATAGAGACTCATGTGACCAAACCCCGATCATGCGAACCTGGCGGAGTATCCGGGCGAACCAGCTTGGCATTGCCTCGACGCAAAGGAACACCAATGCGATCTAGCGGTTAAAGAGGGCAGCTTCTAATTTTAATCGCAAGCAGCACTGTAGCTAGAAATGACAGCGGCTTTCTAGATTACCGCCTTCCTTTTTAACACAACATAGTTGGCGATGTACATGATTATAGTGGTGCTGACAGTGACAATAATTACTGGATTGTTGATTCTTGTGTTTTGATAAATAACAATTTGCGTAGAATGTTAAAAAATCAAATTAAACCAAGTAACTAAAAGAAAACTCAAACCAATATTAAATAAAGTCCTCCTTCTCCAAAGCCAAGCAGCTTGGAGTCTAGCCTATACCTACTGGATAATGTAGCTTGCCTTATTTCTCTATGTTAGCCCCTGGTTCAAACCCCGTCGAGACCGGAAATCCTGACTAAAGGGGTTTTTTTTCCCGGGGTTTTTCCCTCGTCGTTAAGGCAATGAAAGGGGATTGAGTCCTTTTAAATAGCCCTCGGCACCCTTCCCCAAATTTTCCTATCCGCACATACCTGTTCCCCACGAAAAAAAATTTAAAAAAAAAATAGCTTGCCTTTACTATCTTTGTGGCTATGAATATCTACACTGCTACAGTGCTGCTTGCTATTCCGTCCGCAACTAAAACAAACGTAAAAAGCGTTATCTCGATCATCTTTGCATCGCAGATTGACATGTATTTTCTTATTTTGACATTGTCATTCAACAATTATGTTACTATGGCTCAGGAGTCAGGTCATTACCCATGTGGCTAACCGCACGCAAAAAGGGAAATTAAAAAGTTTTTTCTAACCCGGCTCCGCCACCAAAAGTGATTATCTGGTTCTGCCTGTTGTTTCAAGTAGTTTTGCTCCCTATTTGGGATAAACCCTTTCTTTCCCGTGTATGCCGCATGCTACTTCTTTCGCAAAGATCGCCCCGCTAAGTTTTCTGCATGGGTTATCGAAGGTATCCAAAAAATCTCTTAGTGCAATGGGTTTATGCAGTGTTGTCCCCAAAAGTTCTTGATACTGCGAAGAATTAAAAAATCTCTCATGCGCGAAATGCACCAGTTAAAAATACATTACAAAAAGCGAAGTTCTGACTATTTTTCACTACGAGTTCAACGCTTTCAACGCCCGTAATTATGCTACCTATATACCTCTAAACATTACTACTTTTTTTGTGACCCACTAATATAAGATGCAAACATTTACCACTATGAAAAACAAATTCGAATTATTTTCACCTTAAATTCATCGTGTTTTGGCATAACAAAAACTAAACCTGTACTTTATTTTCGACACAAATTCCTTCAACCGCAAATATTACTTACATTGCAAATTTAAAACAAAAGGGTCGTCAAAATTTTCTTTTCGTAAGAATTCCATTCGTGGTAATAAATGATCTCGCTAAAAAACGTTTTGTGCAGATCCAAATATTGTAGTTTTTGTACACAGGTTTTCAAGTACTGCTACCAGAATATGTGCTTCCCCCCCCCCCCCCCCCCCCCATTGTATCTTCAACACAAAATTGCTTGTGATTGATGCGCTGATCCATCGTAGCAAGCATCTTTCGTCTTTAAATTGATCCAGTTATACATTTTCAATTGAAAGTTTGGAATTCTACTCCAGTCAAGTCATACGTTTTTAAACTTACATGCACCAATAGACTTTTATCTCAAAAGTCCCCAAAACATTCCCGAGCTAATTGAATCGGTCACTATAATTATATGGTATAAGAACAGATCAATTTCATCCTTCCTCGTGGTTTATAATTAAAAATTTGGAATTCTGTGGTTTCATCAAATATGATCGTTCTTGTGACAAATTTTACTGTATTCTAGTTGTAAGGAATCCTAAGAAAGTTGTAAATATTATCGGTCGAGGCTGATTTTCAATAAATTCAGTTTTGCGTCATAGCTAAACGGATGCAGTTGATTTGTTGTGTGTGAATGACAATAGGCAATGCATGACCTTCGCGAACTGCTTCGAAATCAAACAATTCGCCAACCCATTGTTTCGATAACAAGCAATTGGTCACCGATGTCACGTCGAATTCACGTTGTTTGACGACTTTGTTTACCGCGTGCGTGTTTTACGGTGCGTTCAGCAGGGTGGCCTACGAGCCCACACATCCTTCAACCTAGTCCAGAACTCTGATAGTTTGACGGGCCTATAAACTTGCCGAAGTCTTGTCTATGGAGTATGCATCAGGTATAAATGACAATTAGTTAATAAATTGCTCCATTCTCTGTTAGCAGCTGTGTTCTCCGTGTTACAAGGATGTAATTTATTTTTATGAGATTGGTTTGCTTTTGTGGCTATGAAAAATGATGCACAGTGGTGTATCCAAGTGGGAGGATCCCCGGGGCTCCCCCAAGAAAGAGGAATAAAATCTACTCGTTCAAACTTCGATTTGGTAACATTTGTTTGGTCATTTACTCATTCAGTGACTTTGGAGCCGTCGTTGGTTGTAACGAGGCAATTTGCCATTTGTGAACACTGCCATACGTCTTTTGGCTAGTTCTTTTAAATATTGTTTCCAATAAATGGTTTTTAATATTTGCAATCTGACACATTTCTGTTCTCTATCTCGAATTATGTTGAGGACGTGGGGTGGGTTTATGTTGTCTTTCCTCGTCATCTTGTCACTAGGCAGCCAATCAGCCAATCGAATTATGTTATTAATTTATTATGGCTTTAATTTGGTGGTACTATCTTTACGCAGCTGACACCTAAAATATTATTACATTTTCAGACACGTGTCCTGGTAATTGTAGTGCTTTGGGTGTATTTGTATTGATTTGTTGACCCTAATGTATTCATCCTCATCATATCAATGCAGATTACTAAAAATAAATATCAAATATACTAATATTATTAGTCTAATTGGATGAGCGAAGCGAAGACTTCAATTTCACTGACCCCCCAAAAAATTTAGCTCGGGTGTTTTTTTTTTTTTTTTTTTTGTCTGTTTGTTAACTCTCTCCCAGGCAAACGGCATATCCGATCTTGATGAAAATTTGACAGGACCTTCGAAATCTCTGAACTTAGAGGTGTATTGTTTTTGGGTACAATCGAATAAATATTTCTCATGAATATCGTACTTTTACGATTTTTTTCGATTTTTTGTGCGATATTTTCGTGCCATTTGGGCCAATTCTGACCAAACGGGTGGGGCTACAACGTTCATATTATACATGGACATTAAGGTTATGGTGATGTATTACCTTTTAAAAGAAAAAGTTGAAAAAGTTAGCCAGAATTCATAGAAATAAAGCTTTTAATATAAGTTTTTTACGGTAAATAATAAAAATTGACAATAAACAATAGAAACTTGACAACAATCACTACAATGCGTAGGCAACAAAACAAAGCACTTGCAAAAGTAAAGATATCCCACGCAAACTAAAAACTTTAAAAAGCTCATCCATCAACGCGGCGGGACTTTAGCGTTTTCCTAGTATGATAATTGATAAGCGGCAATGATATGGTGTAAAAGTGAGTTGACGTTTGATGTAGCAGAATGTGCTATCCGATACGATGACTATAGGCTTGGTGACAGATTAAAGCGGATGCTTTACATACATGTTGGTGATGTAACGAACGATATTAGTTATTCTTGGTGTGAGAGATGGTTGGCAAACACAACACAGGGGCATGGCATCTTGATGTGGCACGCGCCGATGCTTATCAATCTCGCTATAAACATAACGCGCATTGTGTGGCGGTATGAATAGAAAATAATTATCAACAACGAGCTAAGATTGAACCGTCGTTATGCATTATCATTGGTTGTAATTACAGCAATTGAAATGCGTTACAAGTGTGTGCACTTGCAGTCACAACCTCTACGGTTGACTATAATTCGATGATTATACGCAGTGGCTATATAAGTAAGTTTTCTAGCGATGTGATACTGAGGCGTGACAACCCATTGTATGCAATGTATACTTTTAATGATGAGGCACCGTACTTTGTGATTATTACCATGCATGGTGATTCTCAATTAGTCTTTTATAAATTTCAAGCTCTGGAAGCTGTAAATATGTTCGTTTTTTATTTCGATCTGTGTTGTCGTTGATCTTTTTAATTTCAATACCAAAATCCATTTCAAACTTATTATTTATGTCTCAACGTTATTAAAAATAATCGTGAAATCAAATAAATGTCATCGCATACAAATTTTTTTAACTTTGGTGAAAGGGCGCGCCCCCAAAGAGACGATAAGCTACGATTTAGAATCTCATCGTCAGTGGTTAAAGTGGACTGAGAAAAATCTAGAACGACCTGGTGGGGGGTCACCCCGAATTGCCCCGCAGGTCATTTTTTTTTTAAATTTGTGCTTTTTAGAAGGTGTATTTCCGACACTACAAAAATTCTGGATATTTTAATTGCGAATTTATGACACAATGCTCAATTTCATTAATTTGTTTTAAATTTGCATTTGCGATCACAAAACAACCGAAATTATGCTCAAAGTAAAGAAATTCTTTTAACGTGCAATTGAAAAGCATGGTATTTTTTTAGCTTAGCTGTTGTATTATCAGGAACTCGTGTAACACAAGGATGATTTGATAAAATTATTTTATGAAGGAGCAGAAGTACATTTTGTACATATCAAAATCACAATCTATCTCAAAACAGAAATTCAGAAAAAATTATCAGAAAATTTAGGGGCGGCCTGGGCCTAGTCGGGCCCCCCGTAGAACCACGCCTGCCCCCTCCTCCCATGTTTACTCCACAAAGATTTTTATTCAGGTCGTTTTGTCACGAACATGGGGTCTAACTGTCTACAGTTGTTTTTGTTTGCCGATACATGGATAATATTTGTGATAGTAGGAAAAAAACATTGGGTGAGCAAATATAAATGTGAAGTAATTCGTCAAGAACAAATTTTAAAAAAAAATTATAATTTAAAATAAGTACGACATATCGTCAGTTAATCAATCGTTTCACGAATTAAAACTCAAATTTACTGAATATTTACTGAGTAAAAATGTCAAACTTTTCTCTCAATTGATAAGAGTATATGCGACTACGTACAAAAATGTGTGTCTGTTGGCAACTATCCTGCCAGTTTCCCCCTAGTCAACGTCGTGACTATCTACAGCATAGATACTACTATACCCTCCAGTCTGCACACATATTTATAACAATACATACTTCCAATTTCTCCGCACTGCACACGTGTTGCTGATGTCGAGAAGCTAGGAACGAGTCACGTATAGGGTGACTTTAAACTTTATTAATGCGTACCATTCTAATCAATAAAGTTAGTCTAGAAATAAGTCCCAAGTGTGAACTTACTCAAATGTTCACTGAGATCGATACTCGTTTTACAAGAAGATTTCCACTTTCCAGAGTATTAGAAAAGTTTGATTTGCATTATGTTGGTCGTGATGCAGCACGCTATTTTTATTTCATGTTTTGTTTTTCTTTTGACACTTACCCAGTTTAAATTTAACGCGCAATGCAGGGGTTTAGTGCGGAGCACTGCACACCACACACGTATTGCCATATGGGATTGGGGTTTGCACCGGTTTACCAAGTTAGGATGTGTATGTCTGTGACCATAAACATGCAAGAAGGGTATTTTTTCAAGCCTTTGTAAGAGTAAGAGACATTTATTTGAAATGTGGAAATGTTGCTCTGCATTTTCTCTTTTTCAAACGTAAAAATATGGTTTGCTAACATTTTCGATCAGTATAATAAGTGACCTCACGACTCGCTGGATTGTGATTATGGTGAAAAGTGGTGCTTGCATGGTGCTCAATAAAAGACTTAATAAAACTGACTCCATCACGGTCTATACGTGTAATCATTTATTCGATTTACCCTCAAAACGACATTTGTTTATATCGCTACAAACGAATGCCATAGCTTGTTCATTTCTCCATATAACACCTATTTTGACACTTGCAACAGACACACGTGATGCTTAAAATACGCGTTGTGAAATAAGGAAATTGGCTCGCTTCGCATCTCAAATTAATCCGTCCGCATAGTATTTATTACATTGAATTCGTATGTAAATGTCCTTCAATGAGTTATTATTAAAACGTTATGTCCCCTGCCAGCTGATGCCCTTTAAGTACCATAATTGAATCAAGCAATAGAGTTGGTCGGTTATAGACAAACAAACTAATGACAGCCGATAATGTCGCTGGCAACCTTCGTGCTGACCTCCGGGCAACACTTCTGGGTGGCGTGGCGACCGATTCGCACGTCCTATCATCCGGACGCGTACGACAGATATTGGTCGTTCGAGTGGCTTGGAGCTATAGTCACGGACCACAGGCGTGTTTTGTGCCAATCGTCTTATTAATACATAAAATAATTGAAATAATTTGTGGTGCAAACTACGTATGAAATGAAGTTAAATAAATACTTTTCATATATTGGGTTTTGAAAATAATAAAAAAAATACAGGGAAGAAGCAAATGAAGGCGAGAAGGCGGGGAACGTCAGGCATAGCTTTGGTAGTCTGGTGAGATCCTTGCCACCCTATTTATCTTGTACTGGGCTGGATTGTTGTTCTTGTAATGACAAGGGGCAAGGATATAGAGTGAAAGCAATGGTCAAAAACGTAAATCCCGACCGTGGATCGATCCTGTGTTCGTCCTGGTTTGACACAGACATTGATATAAAATTTGTTCCGGCACTTTCTTTGGTTGAGTGGTGGTGTTCTAAGTATATGTGCAGTTTGAATGTGTTCCAAATATCACATCTCATTGTTTTAATCGTTAGACGAGTACAAATACCAGAACTTGTACTCGACCACACGTGATCCTTGTTGTCACCTTCCACGGAAACAAATACTGGGTAATAGACTAATCGTACTTGGTACTCTACTCTTTACTAAAGATAAGTTGAAGCCTATGGCCGGCAGTTACATTGTAAGAAATATTATGTCCTCTTCTCTGAATATATTCCTGGCCTCTATACATATTCTTGTTGCGGTTAGAATATATTATAATTATGGTCGACATTTGGTTTGCAGATACCATCAAATGAATATGTAAAATAATATGTATATAACTACAAATGAATTATACAATTAAATGTTATTCTGTGTCTTGAGGCAACAGCATTGGCTGCAGAAATCAATTAAAATTGAATTCACAATTTTAGAAACTATATCACAAGCAAAGCAAACAAAGCTATATACGGATAGCATTGAAAATGTATATGCACTGTGCACATAATGTATTATCAAACCACCTAGTGATAATTAGCTGGTGTTATTACCGTACCCATTGGCCTGATTATCCTTGTTACAATGTTTAGTTCAATGTGTGTTGTAAAGCGGCCCCACTTCCAATATTACTATCATTACTAATTACTATAGTTCGAGCCTCTGAGAAAGGTATAGACATCCTGACTAATTTTGACTCAGTCTTCTGTGACTGCAAGTGCGACATGAAGTGAAAGCAAGTAAGTGAAAAGCGTCGGGACTCTCTGCACACATAATGATATTCCTGCACACGGTTTTCTCTCAGTGATGTTTCAATAAGCTTAGAACGATGTAGAGCTTGGTAAATTTTAAGCGTACTACAAATCAATTAGTTTCCATGCTACCATGCTTTCCATGCATTTACCATGTTTTCATGTGACATTGTAAGACTATTTTAGTAGTAGATGACCGTCACAAGCTTACGTATTTATTATATAATAATGTATTCTTATATTTTGTATTAACTTGCTTACTTGCATGGGCCCTGAGTAGAATTAGGTACAGATAATAGTATTCTCGTTTTCGAAAATCAAACTAGGGTATCTTGTAATTTGACTGTACGATATTATTATTATTATTATTATTATTATTATTATTATTATTATTATTATTATTATTATTATTATTATTATTATTATTATTATTTTATTGGATGTATTTCATACAAACTCGGTCAAAACCGGAGCTAACATGTTGTACGGACTTACGTCAAGTACTTCCATGTGTATCTATATTACATACCTACATTATTACTTTGTCTTAACTCTAACTAAAATAAGTCATTTATAATATAGTTTGTAGATGATGTTTTCTTTCTGCTGTGTACGGTCGTGGCCGATTTCTCGTCGCCGTCCTAGCATTTGCTCTTCGGACTATGGGAAACCACGAAAACCATGTCAGGATGGAAGCTGTCTCGGAATCTCGAAGTATCATTCTTTACGAACTATTCTACACGTGTTAGTATTACTGCCTTTTGAGTCTCGATGTAAACATTGGGTGGAAGATCTAGTTGTTTAATGCTTTCATGTAGCTTCTTTCGGTATGATGCCATCAGCTGATATCACGTATGGGATTGTATTTACCTTTTTCTGTTTCCACATCTTCTTGATCTCAATTATTGCAAGTTCACTATACTTGTCAATTTTTTTCTTCCATGTAGTCTCGACGTTATGGCACATTGGGACAGCAACGTCAATAAGGGTAGTTTCTTGTTTCTTCTTGTCAATTATAATTATATCCGGTCTGTTGTGATGTATAGTTTGGTCTGTTATAACTGTGCGGTCGTAATATAATTTGAAATCTTTGCTATCTAGTACTTTCTCCGGTTTGTATTTGTAGTAAGGTGTGTGTGTATCAATGAGGTTGTACTTGATTGCTAGTTTTTGGTGAATAATGTTAGCTACTTGGTTATGTCTGTAGAGGTAATCCGTTTGACATAGTGACTGGCACCCGGATATGATGTGTTCGATTGTTTCACCCCTTACACTACATTTTCTACATTGATCGTTTACTGTCGCATCTTGTATAATGTATTTTTTATAATTTTTCGTTGCAATCACTCTGTCTTGAATAGCCAGCATAAAACCTTCTGTTTCTCCAAATAGTTCCCCGTTGTTTAACCACCTATTTGATGCTTTAATATCTACGTGACCTTTATGTAGTTCATCATAATGTCTCTTGTGTAGGGTCTTTTCTGAGAGACGTAACTCTTTTGAAGCGTCAGTTATGAGTTTCCCTTGTAGATTGACATTTTCGTTTGCTAGATTGAGTGGAGTTAATGATTTGTCAGCTAGCACCACAGCCCTATGCAGTGTTGATTGGTTGCTCTTTGTAAAAAAATATTTTCTTAAAATGTCTAGTTGTTTATAATATAAGTTGTTCAGATCAATTAGGCCTCGTCCTCCTTGTTCTCTTGGAAGTGTCAATCTCTCTATTGCTGATTTAGGATGATGCATTCTGTGTTTAGTAAGTGTAGTACGAGTTAATATTTCCAGCGCGTGGATGTCTGTCTGTGTCCATTTAATGATTCCGAATGAATATGTCAGTACTGGTATAGCATATGTATTTATTGCTGTGATCTTGCTTTTACCGTTTAGTTGCGTCTTGAGGATAGATCTTAGTCGCTTCTTGTATGTATCTATCAATTTTTCTTTCATTACTTTATGTTCAATTCTGGCAGCTTGTGAGAATCCTAAATATTTGTATACTTCGTTATCATCCATTACTCCAATCCTATTTCCATCATCTAGCTGGAACTCTTCTGCCTGCGTAACCTTACCCTTATTATTATTATTATTATTATTATTATTATTATTATTATTATTATTATTATTATTATTATTATTATTATTATTATTATTGTTATTAGTTAACGCAAGCTATACTTTTACACTGTATAACTTTTTGAGTAGTATTCACTTTTGCCAATGACATGCTCTAAGCTGTTACAGTAGGCCTACATGTGCGTAGGAGTCGCCGTCACGTGCAGACTTATACGCCATTAGCATACAAAGTTTTAACATAATTTTACCGAACGAGACACTGTAACTCGTTCTATTTAAACCATTATTGACGTCAATGCAAAGTGGCTACAATCTTTTCGCAGTATAATGCGTCGCACTGGAAACACTAATAATAATATTTACTGTTGGTGACTTTCAGCCGTATGGTGGTAAGCAAATTCTACCCATAATACATTCTATAACCAGATCGATACTCTTGAAATGATATCGGACGGAACTTATACCAGCAGCATGTTCAATTGTTCATAAATATTTTAAGATAGTCGTTTCTGTTTGAATCGGATTTCGGTGAATTCTATATTTTCTAGGATGTGTTTACAAAGCTGTATTCATTTATGAATATAGATCAACATTAATGCACGTAGAGTGTACAAAGTCAACGGCAATCTAAAGTTGACCTTAGTCAGTATATAACATTCAATAATTGAACTACCTCTATACGTGCAGCCACAAAGCATCCGTTATATCTCAAATGTGCCTAGTTGTCACGTAAGGATATATATTATAATATTGTGCCTTTGGTCCTAGGTTACCATTATGAATTATTAATTCGACGAAAACAATACACGTCACTTATCAATCTCTATGAATGCACTTATTTTTTTAAGTTTTTTAACGATCAAAATCCCTCAATTTCCGTTTCAATGACACCCCCACAATAACTATAATGTCAGACTTCACTATTGTACAGAACTAAGTTGTAAATGAACAATACTGAGTTGTTGTATTTGTATGTAAACCTCCCCCTCCTCGCCCAATAGGGGTTGTCACTATAGTCACATCCATAAATGTTTTCTCCTACCCTTAATGTGTAGCCTACACACTATAAGAGACAGCAATAAGCATCTGAAACTGAATACATGAAGCTTCACACAGATGGCATGGAAACGTAAATGACGTATCTTTTTTACACATTTGAAAGAAAATTACATAATGACTTAGGTATGTTCCTTTAGATTTTAGAAGCATTCTTGTGGGAGGGTGGGGGGTGGGTTGTTAACAATTAACACTGATGATCTGACAACCCGATAAAATATAACTATTCAAACAGTATGGAAATGATCCCCCAAAAATGCCAAGTAGGTGTCGCCTACAACTCTTCTTCATTTGTTATTACCCTCACCTCACATTACACGCGGACGCCCCTCATCAGAAATGTAGTAGGCACTAGACGTTCATAACTGGAATTAGCATTATCACAACTTGCTTTACACGACGTATTATCCTCATCGTGCTAATCGAAATTGACGTGATTATAGAGTGGCTAGTCACAAAAAACTGGTTTCGACTTGTACGTAAAACGGCATGATTTCAGGTGGATTCTCCGCTTTCAAGATTAGTGTATTGTATACGCGGTACAAATCTAGCTCATACTCTTCAAGAATAGGCGAGCCGCGTGAGAACGTTCGCCAAAGTTTTTACACACAACCGATATTAACTTATTTGACCACATTATTGATATAACGAGTGTTAATTCTGTTAGTTAATACTTACGAGGTAGAATTCCAACTAAACAACGGTTTTAAGAATTACGATATTACTAAGTTTTTTTTTTGCCTTGTACATCTAATCTTATCAAATGTTATGGGGAGCATCAAAATGGCATTAATTTATTCAAATCTTAAGAATTATTTCACAAGGCTTGATTTTTTAAGTGAGTGTTCTCATTCGGAAACAGTTTTAGAGAGCGTGTGTGTGTGCTATAGGACGGCATTGCTGCGATCCTTCTGAATCTGCATCGCCTATGCCATCACTCCCCAGCGTGCAACACTATACAGGTGTCGTGGTAAACTTCGACATGTCAATGTCAGTACCAGTAGTGTTTATTGAAACATGAAAGAAACATGAAATGAGCCGAATGTTTGTTAAACTGGAATGTCTTTGTTCGTCTTTCTTCAGTGTAGGTTAGCGTTACTTTTGACATCTGCTGCAAGCATGATCTGCGTCTGCTTCAGTATATTTATTTAGTCGCCAAGCTAAGCTATTTTGTACTCTTTGTACACATTTTAACCATCAGTTAACACATCATGTATGTAAATAAACCAACATTGTTATTAGTCATAACAAGATATAGAATTGTATATATTTGTAATTCTCCAAGCCAAGCCAAATGGAATGCTGTAATAGTGTTGGCGTAATACCCTCTTTTGCATTCACTATACAAATGCGTATTACTAGATTCTGGTGTGATGTTTGATTCAATAGGTTGTAAATACTGAATCAGGAAACAATAAATCATTTCAGAGCAAGACAACATCCCTTGCGATAGTTTCACACGTACATGAATCAATATAAATAAGTAAAATAACATTCTACAACAATGATAGATAATAATTCAAACTCCCTTTACAACGCAGGGATTTTTTTTTATTTGTATTTTTCTCCAAACCCTCGCCCTTTTCACGTACCATCCTAAAGCCATCTGATAATGCGAATTTATATGATATAAACTGTTGAAATGAATCAAATGAAATCGACAATCTACGAAGAAAAATGCCTCCGCCAACAACACGAATGATAGTTTCGACAAAACTGACAACTATGCCGAACTTTCATCCAGATAGATGTCAAACTATGTCGCAAGTCTCCTAATCTTAAAAGCGTTCGACTTAACGCTCGTGTTTTGCATAAAATGATGAAATATTTCATCGTTTTTCCATCGCTGGCGACGTTTGCGGAAGACGCTTTCAAGAGATTGATCCTCCTCATCCCCTCCTCTCACTAACGCCTAGAGTTGAATTCAACGAAGTTTGAACGACCTTTTGACACTTCTCGGCGGCCATTTTGCATGTGGACCACACAATTAAAATTGGAGCCTTCTTCTTATTTTATAAACTACATATATACATATAATTATTATTTTAATAGGTACTTTATTAGGCTGTACACATTCATTTGAATAAACAAATAAATAAAAACACCTGTAACATCAACAATCTTTAACAGCTGACTGCATTGGAAAAATAAAAAGAACCAATGAGAGCTCGCTTCAATACCATTCTTGCAAAAAAAAAACTATTCAGACTGACATCTAAGAAGAGTTTTTCATTCACCTGTCACTGAATAGGAGGCCTATAGGCATAAGAGTTCCTGCTTCAGGTAGGCCCTTCATTTTAGAAATCTTTTCAACTTCTCTTTCGACATTACGTGATCCTTATGAAGTAGTTAATGTGTAGGCATCTAAAATATCACTTTAATTTTAACAACATCAATAATTTGGCTTAATAATTCAGCTGTCAAAGTACTTCCAGTGCTCCAAAATCAGGCGGCCATTACATGATAGTATATTTTTAGTTTTTCTGCATTGGTTGTGCTAAGTTGATCACGTGACCATTTTGAAGGTCGTTCAAACTTGGTTGAATTCAACATCCACGATTATAAATACTTTCGTTTGTTCAAAGTAAAATGTGTATGTGTACATATTTCATTCGCGTTGGGATATCTTGATTCCAAGATTAATTAGTTCTTCACATAACCTACACGTAACATTAATTCCAGCGTTTATTTTCAACGTCGTTTGTTGTTGTCAAATTGTTGTATTTCATAACGATATTCTCAATAGATTTTACTTTGCAATTATTGTGAATAGGTACATACATCTCAGTTGCATCACTCTGTATCCAATTTTCCCCTTCAGAATTTCATAAATTTCATCCAAATCTAATTCTTTGTGGTATTATAGAGCATGCACATGACAATTCTTAATGAGATTATGAATAACCTCGAATCCATGCATTCTTGAGCCAAACGCGCTTTTGTAGATAAGTGTTTATTCTGAACAGAACATCGAGTGCTCTTGGTACTGTTTGTGTATACCGGACACTCGTTAAAGCATTCTATACTCAATGGTTATAGTTTTTATTGAGCCAGTGGTTTAGCCGCGGTCGCTTAGCCGAAGATGGTCCGGCAGTCCGGGTTAGTGGAGGAAGGTTTCACCGCCCTTTCGGATGGGACGTAAAGCCGTTGGTCCCCTTGGTACTTTTCGAAAGGATTAGGCTACGTGCCGGCACCCGATTTCCCCTCCTCCCTTGTACTCACCCTTCATCTTCATCAATAGCCTAATATGACAAATCAATCAATTAATCGTTATAGTTTCGACTCTGAACGCTAGTGAGGTGTCCTCAGGCGATCGCTTCTATCCCGACCTCTACGACTCCGGCCGGAATAAGTACAATAGTGCCCTCGCACGAGGACCTCTAAAAACCATGTCCTATATAATTACCATTAGGAATGTAAGTATTATAATATAAGCCCACCACTAAACTACGCACAACACGTACGATGTTAAATCCTTCTACCTCACTCACACCTTCAGGCAACTCTCTAACAACCACATATGCACTTAATTTATAGAAATGTATTTAAACTGCCAATACGGTACATGACTGTGTTGATGTTTTGAGCCTTATTAAGCCAAAGCATGCAAAGACAACAATAGGCATACAACAACATTTTGTTATTTATTGTACATAATATTTATAGAGATGATCATATGAAGAGATTGCTCTGACGTGAACAAATACGGTACTGTCAGGTATGACATAAGCTAACCATAGAGCATAAAGCACAAAACAAGCATGTGCAACAATAAACATACATATTTTATAACAAAAATTAAACTATATAACGAGTAATGTATTTAGATATTTACAAATCATTGGACTATTCACTCTTAGCACACATTTAAACATTAAAAAAAAACATTATTAAAATACTAGGAAGCTTCGCAAACGCTTTTTCAATCGCGTTGTTGGATGAGCGTATGTTTTTTTAAACGAAAAAAAAACGTAAAATTGCGATTTTAGTGAAAATAATTTTTCGATTGCGCTCAAATTTCACACGAATATATTAATTTATAAAATTAAGGTTCTGCGAAAAAATCATTACAATCGGATAAAGCATGTAGGTCGAAGAAATATTTTAAAAATCGAAAAAAATCGTAAAATTGCGATTTTAATGAGAAATAATTTTTTGATTGCGCTCAAAAACGTGGCAGTTCTAAGCTCAGAGATTTCGAAGGCCTCCAGAAAATTTCATCGCAATTGGAGTATCGGTTTAGCCGGAATCGTGTTGACAAACAGACAAAAAAAAGAAAGAAAGAAAGAAAGAAAGAAAGAAAGAAAAAAAAACATTCCGGATTTTTTTCTCCAGTGTAGTGAAATGGAATCTTCGCTACGCTCATCCAAAAATGTAACATTTCGACTACTTTGCAGTAGTCTTTATCAAACAATATAACTTTTAACACCCACAACAGACAAAACAAAAAACATTTCCCAAATAGCTAATATATGGTAAATAGTATACCAAGACTAAACCTTCGGATGAGGTTCTATCTAAGGGTATTATTTATTAAATACCCGGGAATGTGATGCAAGATATATTGGGGAAACCAAGTGTCCTTTAATGGTGAGAGTAAAGGAACACAAAAATGTGAAACTTTAAATTGATACTTTTGATACTTAAAAATCGCTGAACACGTTTACAAAACATCGCTGAACATACTTCATTCATGGCAAATGAGTCTAACGCAGCTTGTTTTATTTCTTGTGTGGCCAATACAATCAGTGTGTCTATTAATGTAGTGCTCATTATACAGCCATTTGGAAGATAATCTTATAGATCAATAGTTTTATTTCGTACATAAACTTGTCAATTTTGAATTTAATGTTCCGTTTTTTTTTTACCTTATACAGCAAGCAGAGTTGGAGTGATTTCGAGGTGTTACACATCCGTCTTGAAACATATCAACATCACAAGGGGATTTAGGTACCTGACAACACAATAATTGTGTTGTTAACCAAATTATTAACCAAATTTGGCATGTGCCAAATTTGGTTGGTGTACGAACATTCCTTCTTGGTGAAAAAATTACTTGATACAGGCTTCTACTGGCTACTTACTAATTTTTCAGTTTCAATTGGCCAGCGATTCTGGCCAAACGGGTGTGAAAACAACGTTCATATTTTACATATAGTGCCTATTGAAAGAAAAAGTCGAAAAAATTTGCTAATGTCTGGTACTCCGGTATAATGATTGTTGGTATCAGTATGACATGACAATGTAGGCCTAAAAGCTGTTCCTCTTGCATTGAACGGAAGGTAGTAAGAAGTATCTTGCCCATTTTCAATCACCACCTAAAGTTAAGTTTTAGTTTTAGTTTCAACCCATTGGTACACTCTTCACACTTATTATATACCGCGTTCATATACACAAAATTTATTTTGTGTATATCTCCCTACCTTTATATTTGGCACACATAAATTGTACTCCCTTTACTTTGTTTAGTAGCTATATTTAGAAAAGCAAAGCTGCAAAGTACCACAAATAAGTTAACTAGGAAGCTTCGCAAACGCTTTTTCAGGCGCGTTGTTGGATGAGCGTATGTTTTTGTTTTTTTTAATGCGATTTTCATGAGAAATTATTTTTCAATTGCGCTCAAATATCACACAAATATATAAATTCATAAAATTAGGGTTCTGTGAAAATATCATTACAATCGGATAAAGCATGTATAGGTGTTATAAGTCTAAGACATTTTTTTTTAAACGAAAAAAGTGTAAAATTGCGATTTTTATGAGAATTTATTTTTCGATCGCGCTCAAATTTCACACCAATATATTAATTCATAAAATTAAGGTTCTGTAAAAAAAATCATTACAATCGAATAAAGCATGTAGGTGTTATAAGTCGAAGACATTTTTTAAAAATCGAAAAAAATCGTAAAATTGCGATTTTAATGAAAATAATTTTTCGAAGGCGCTTAAAAACGTGCCAGTTCTAAGTTCACAGATTTCGAAGGCCTCCAGAAAATTTAATCGCAATTGGAGTATTGGTTTAGCCGGAATCGTGCTAACAAACAGACAAAAATACAAGAAGAGAAAAAACATTCCGGATTTTTTTCTCCAGTGTAGTGAAATGGAATCTTCGCTTCGCTCATCCAAAAATCGTCAACATAACGATGAAAAGTTTAAATAGTTCAGTTGCAAAAACGAATGTAAACTGTTTTACCGAGTCAGTCGGTGCAACTTATACACAGGTGTCATGTTTCTCCAGTAACTTATGTCGTAACGTAAGGATTACACGCGTGTTTATTGGATGAGCGTAGCGATCGAAGCGAAGATTCCATTTTACTACACTGGAGAAAAAAATCCGGAATGTTTTTCTTTTTTTTCTGTTTGTATTATTGTGTGTTTGTTAACACGATTCCGGCTAAACCGATACTCCAATTACGATGAAATTTTATGAAGGCCTTCGAAATCTCTGAACTTAAAACTGCCACGTTTTTGAGCGTAATCGAAAAATTATTTCTCATTAAAATCGCCATTTTAATTTTTTTTCGATTTTAATTTTTTTTTAAACAACTACATTTTTTATTCGATTGTAATGATTTTTTCACAGGACCTTAATTTTATGAATTAATATATCCGAGTGAAATTTGAGCGCAATCAAAAAATGTTTTATTATGAAAATCGCAATTTTATGATTTTTTCGATTTTTAAAACATTTCTTCGACTTATAACACCGACATGCATTATCCGATTGTAATGATTTTTACACAGATCCTTAATTTTATGAATTCATATATTGGGGTGAAATTTGAACGCAATCGAAATGTAATTTCTCGTGAAAATCGCAATTTTACGCTTTTTTCATAAAAAAAAATCGATTTATAAAACCTACTTGTTTATCCGATTGTAATGATTTTTTTACAGAACCTTAATTTTATAAATTATGTACTGGTGTGAAATTTGAGTGCAATCGAAAAATAATTTCTCATGAAAATCGCAATTTTACGCTTTTTTCGTTTTAAAAAAAATTACGCTCATCCAACAACGCGCCTGAAAAAGCGTTTGCGAAGCTTCCTAGTACGGAGATTGATATATAAGATATAGAATAATGTATACATAATTTACAAGAAATTGATCAAATATGGTGTAATTGTTAAGATTTACTAGCAGTGGGTTTTATACACACGAATCAAATAAGTTGGATGAGCGTAGCGAGCGAAGCGAAGATTCCATTTCACTACACTGGAGAAAAAAATCCGGAATGTTTTTTTTTTTTTGTATTTTTGTCTGTCTGTTAACACGATTCCGGCTAAACCGATACTCCGATTGCGATGAAATTTTATGGAGGCCTTCGAAATCTCTGAACTAAGAACTGCCACGTTTTTGAGCGCAATCGAAAAATTATTTCTCATGAAAATCGCAATTTTACGATTTTTTTTCGATTTTTAAAAAATTTCTTCGACTTATAACACCTACATGCTTTATCCGATTATATTGATTTTTTCACAGAACCTTAATATTTTTAAGAATTAATATATTCGTGTAAAATTTGTGCGTAATCGAATAATTATTTCTTATGAAAATTTCAATATTACGATTTTTTCCTTTTTTAAAATTACGATTAATTAAAAAAAATAAGTTAATTTTTTATTTAATTTGATTTAATTTTTAAAAAATTTCAACAAAGTTCTGATTTTTTTACAGAACAACAGAAAATCCGCAAAACACATGGCAGCTCAATTCACCAATTACGCTCATCCAACAACGCGGCGGGACTTAAGCGTTTTCCTAGTAATTAGGTACGGCTTAACCTGATAGTCGGGATGTAAAACCGTTCCATTATGAAGTAAAAACATAATTTTAATTTTGTGGCTATCGTTGACTGTCTACATCGGATCTTTGCAATTGCTTACAATCAATTGAATATCGTTTATTTAATTTTTTATCATTCTAATTGTCGTGGAAATTTGCCCAGAACGGAACGAGGCAACGGGACCCGTATACTTACTATACATATCCACAAACGTATGCTGCACAAATCAATTAGGCATCATACGACAATTTACTGGGCTGCCCTGAAAACTAGATGTATTGTACTTAAATTACATATTTGGGAACATTGTATATACCGTCGTGACTTGTTGAGAATATCTTTGTAAATTGTGTTAATATTTTTTCTTTGTATACCCATCCTTTGGGAAACGGGAAACTATTGTATATTTGTTAATGTTTGGTGCACGAAGTTTACACTGCCGATACGAACTCCCTTTGACGATACCAACCTTCATTACAAGTATTTGAATCAACGGACGACCATGACTCGCACTCGTGTGCGTACTGTTATCAGGCATTACCCCAAAAACGAAGGTCGGGAATTTTTTCCCGTAAGACCAAATCTTCGTGTGCAAGTAGTATTGGAACTTATTTAGCATTATTTTTTTCTTACCAATGTAGGTACCCGAATCATAAAACTCGCAAGAATTAACTTCCTCAACTATTACACACACTCTCATTTAGACCTGCAACAAACTGTACTGTCGCTATACTCTTAGAAATGTGGCTTTTTAAACAGTGTTGTCAATGTCAAGTAAAGAATAGGCCTTGTTCAGCTGTGTCTATTAAGAATACATCTTCATGCTGTAAATTCTTCAATTCTACTAGTCTTTCTTCGAATGTGTTATAATAAACTTATAAGGAAACATTATCACATCACAAATAGCTTCGTTTATTTTCAGTTGTTTGGTGGCCTTGAATGAGGAACGCGCCACCCAACTGAGCACCCTCAGAATGGATGTTTAATGTTATTGCAAGCCCTCGTTGTTACCTTATTGAAGAAAGTGTTGAGCGACATGAGCCACATCCTTTTCCTTGCCATGCTTCGTACCCACGTTGACGGATGAGTCATATGGTCTGTTTTAACTTTGGTTTCAAACGTGTTAACTTTTTAGTTGTTTGCTTACATTTCCATACCAAAGCGAGGCCATCAGGTCTATATTTGGGTTGAACTTGCGGGCACTAATTCACGTGGGTTTGAATCCCCCATAAGACACATAATATGTTGGGATACCTCTTCATCCTAATCTACCACTCATTCGTATCAAGTAACATCATCGGATCTAAAAGACACGTAAAGCATCAAACACCACGCGTATCTTGGCTTTTTTACTTTTAACCACGATTAGCTCATTATTAAACAGTCTTTGGTGAATCCCTATAGACTATGATTTCAAAGGAGTGCAGTAAAGATATCTGAAAAGTTGACAAAATGAAAGACGGACCAAATAGAAGAGAATTTTTTGATCAAGTTGATTCTGAGGTAATGTCCCGTCCAAAAGATTTCCCTAAAAAACATTGCACTTCTATTTCAGCCCTTTTTACTCTGTTAACTTTATACAGTTGCAATACAATTACAGTAATTATAGTACACCACGTGTGGGGCCTTCAAATTCCAACTCCAACGGTTTGGCCCATGAATAGGGGAGTTTCACTCCCTGAAACTAATGGCGAGCTCTGGGTCGTCGTCGGGGAACCCCTTCCCTTTGACTACCTCCCCGACGGCGACGACAAAGACAACACGGACGGATGATGACACACACGGAGACGACCACGACGTGGGGGAACCCCTGCCCTCCCCATATGCTTGTGGCTGGTTCTGACCAGCACAGGCCTGTCCACCCCTTGTCCCCCCGCGTCATCCCTTACGTCCCTCCCTTCGTCTCGATTAGCCAAGTTGCATAAATATGAGACGTTAAGCAATATCCATCCCGTCCGTGTCATCTGCAAAAAAGTAGCGTTCAGCAGTGCCCGCGGCTGAGGATTTAATTGATATAAATTGGTTAATTTATAAATGTCATTATTTTTATATTCTATGTCGGCATTATTTGGATACAATTCACCGATTAATTTTCGAATAAATTATTATTATTATTATTATTATTATTATTATTATTATTATTATTATTATTATTAATTATTAGTAATATTGTGGAGATAAAGTAACCATTCCGGGTTTTAAGTTCGTAAATTAAAATTTCGTATGTAATTGTTAAAAAATATATAATTATCTTTCGTCGAGACCAGACAGACGTTTTGTCAGTGCTGTGCAGTGTGCAAACAACCATTCTGATCAAGTAAATAAGTTATTTCGCAAAACACTCTGTTATTCAGGAGACTTTAACCAGTTTGTTATGTAAGTAGTACTTTCTGTACAGTGCCTCATTCAACTGGTGATAGTAAAAATGTTCCATTTATAGCACGCAATTTATATATTTTATTTTTTACATAGTAATTCATTTTTAAAAATGCATTTGAATCCTAATTACCGTTAGTATAAGTAAGTGCATAGTTCAGTGTTTGTTTTGTTTTTGTCTTGTGTCAATATCTTGTGCTACTGCTTGCGGTGTGATGCACTTTATATGTTTATGTTTTGTTGACTCCACTATCTCCCTTATCAATGAATGTTGTCGAAGAGATGCAAACGAGAATTGTCATTGAATTAAACAGTGTTAAAGTCATTTGCATAGCGCTCAGGTTAAATGAAACTTCTACATATTTATTTAATGTTTTTTTCTTGCGTTAGATCCTTACGAAACATACTGTGCCATGAACACACATACCTGTTATTTGCTACTTGCTTGGAGCTCACGTGGAAAGTAAGGAGGCATCTCGCTGGCAATGCGATAATGTGGTGATGCTGATACCAATCTCGTCAAGGTTTAATGAATGATTACTTGTTGAAAATTATTACGAAAACCAGATAACATAAATCCTCATAATCATTATGTCAATTACTAATACAAGGTTTAATAAGCTTGATTTGTTGTAATCGTGACGCTTTTGCATTTTCATCAAGATTACATGACACGAGTGATTTAAAGGAAATTGACGTGATTGTATGACATTTATGTTTTGTTACCATGATACCTCATAGACCCACTACTAGGTATATGTGATACCTATGTAGCCTACTAAAGTGAACTCCGTGAAATACACTCGAAAAATAAATTTTTGAAACCGTATTTATATTAGTATTGCTAAATCAGGTTGAAGGGTACAAGTAGCAGGCTTATGAGTTACAAATTTTGCACTGCATACGAACGCAATATAGCATCTGTCTATATAAGGGTCATCATTATGTACAAACGACGGTATTTTTTTTGTTATCTATATATCTATATATATATGTGTTAAGTTTTAAATTTTCGCGGACATAAGTAATGTAATTATTCACCATTTTTTTTCTCTGGGTTTTGTCACACGATAAGTTCACACGTTTTATCGTGTGACAAAACCCAGAGAAAAAATGGTGAATAATTACATATATAAATGTCTCATTGCAGAAAGTGACCTGTAAACGTTATTACAGTACATTTTTTTTATTTTTTATTACAGTTTGACTTTAAATCATCTGGAGTTTGTCTTCTTTCTTTTTGAATTTGTTGAGAATGACTTTGTTTTGCTCTCCCTGTCTTTCAACAAGTTATTCATACTAAATCTCGCTAACATGCGCCACTGTGTATGGGAGTTGACATTTTGCCAGAACGTAGCCCAATGCGCCGAGCCCTCAGTCGAAGCTAACAGAAACACAATCACCCAAATACCGTGCAAATCATTTAATTCAATATCGCTACTATGTGCTAATCACTGTACAAATTGTCAGACCCCTGCGATTTCAACATGATTGGCGTTAGTATAGTATGCACACAAACACGAGCCGTTCTGCATATTGTGTAGCTTAGTTAGTCAGGTTCACTATGTCGTAAAAACGACTTTCGTAGGATTTTTTGGAGATTAGCAAAGTGCCATATTTTTGGAAAGCTTGAAACGTCAGGAATTCAAAAATCCATGTTTACATTTGCTCAGATGTTCGTATGGCCGCCATTTTGGATAATCAAAATGGCCGCCCGAAAATATTAATTTAACTATATCTCGGCTTCCAAGTGACATAGAAAGTTCATATAAAATGCTCTTACTATGTTTTAACACCAAGAATATTAAAATCAAAGTTAAAATTTGTAAATATGCAGCACGGCTGCCATTTTGAATTTAAACTATGGCTGACCCTAAAATACAAATTTCACTATAATTAAGCTTCCAATTGACATAGAGAGTTCATGTTAGTTGTTACTACAATGTATTTACACCAGCAATATATTATTAAATGTTTACATTTGCATAGATGCCTCTATGGTCGTTTTTTTGGACTTTAAAAATTGGCGACCAGAAATAAAACTTGCTTGATAGCTCGACATGTAATTGTCTAAGAACGTTGGTGAAAAAGGCTCTTCATTTGAGTTAATATCATAAATAACCATAAATCCCTACTAAAAATTGCTTACATGCCCATATCGCTGCCATTTTGGATTTTTAAATGGTCACTATCAAACGAGATATTCATGATATCTCGGCTTCCAAGTGACATAGAAGGTAAATGTTAGATTCTTCTTCTATGTTATAACATCAGGAAGATGAAATTTATATTTAAATTTGCAGACAAGTCAATTGTGTTGCTATGGCCGCCATTTTGGATTTTAAAATGGCGTCCGATAGTAGGAATAACGTGAATTTTAGCTTTTATCTGTTTTTGATAGCTGATTTAACATGCAGTTTTTACATAAGAATCAATTAGTTTATCTTTTCATTTGCACAAATCATTTAGGTTGGTGCTACATGATGTGAATAGGGCATCGAGATATTGGATCGTTTACGAGGAGCAGACAGTGGCCCAATTACCGACTTGCAGCAACGTCTGTCCTATTGCTGTTGACAGGGACATGTTGTACAAGTTCATCACAAATGCATGTGTATACCACAAGAGTGTGTTCAGAATATCTTGAATGCTGATGAAACTGGTTAGAAACTTTATTAAAGCTACGTCCCTGAACGCATCAATGGAGATGTCAGCCTGTGGGCCCCAGTCAAAAAAGAACAAGATGTACTTGTCTGGAAGCAAAACAGCAATTGATAAAGCTTTGTAACTAGACAGTTGACCTGCGACTGCGATATACCAAAAATCTATATGATCACCTGATGGTTTTGAGCTGATCCAACAGAGATATATTGACCAAAAGAATGCTGTTGGTAACTTTGAGTTTAAATTAACTCCGAGAGCACTTTTTGCTCCAGATGGGTCAATGTTTCCACGTAATGACAAATCTAAGCTGATACAATATCTTCAGAAGTTGGCAAATACTGACGAAAGCAATGGGCAGACAGAAACTCCAGGAACCAGTGTGCAACGACCCTTTTCATCAACAAATCCGAGAATCACCGTTGTTGACGGAATGGTTCTTCTCCAGAAAATGACGGGAAAAGTAGGTATAGTCAAAACAGTAAGAAATCTTGCACAAAGTTTCAACGACAGGATTACGAATTTGATATCAACGAACTAATATTCTTCATACAGATACAGATATTTTGGTTCTGGCTCTCGCAAACTATGACAAGCTGTGCAAAAAACGCTACACTCGATGGTATCCGGTATGATGGACATATAACCAATCAGGAGAGCTTTAGGCACGGACAAAGCGCAAGCTTTATACCTATACTCCACGCGTTCACTGAAGCGGACAACGTTGGGAAGTTCTCAGGAATAGGTTACACCAAATGGTTTCAACTGTACTTGAACGCTGATGAAACCGTCCATGGAAGGTGATCTTCAGTAGGAGGTGAAAGACGAACTGGGAAACTTTGTTTGCTCAATGTACTGTCCGAAAAGTCTCTACATCAGAAGCATACCTGATCTAAGTTGGCATCTGTTCTGCAAACAACTCGCAGAATGAGAAAGCAACAAGTTACCACCTACATTTTTTGCACTCGAAGAACACATCAAGCGCGTGCAGATACAAAGCCAGGTATGGTGTCAAGCCACAGTCATGCAGCAACAGCTTATTGACCCCTCAAAATTCCGTAACTGTAAGGATACAGATGGAGATGCTGCCAGTAACTGGCAGTAACTGTTACTACAAAGGTTCTTCAGCACCACAGGCTATCATCGAGTTGGTCAGATGCCAATGCAAAACCAACTGCTCCACGCAAGATGTTCATGTAGAGAAAGAATAACTTACCATGTACAGAACTTTGATTGTGGGACACCGAATGCGAAAATGACGATGACGGCAGCATTGTTATTGCTGACAGTGACAGTGATGAAGATGAGGTCTAGTGTAATGAAGATAAAGAAGATAATGTTTTCTCAATGCAAATAATTTCATAATTTCACATATACTTAAAATATAATTCATAGCTTTTAACTTCTGAAAAGTATGACTGTAAAAATACTGCGATCAGTACCTTACATTTCATTCTCCTTACTTTTGTGCTACAAATAAATTCAACTACCACTAAACTACTAAAAATTAACTACTACTACTACTACTACTACTAGTATTTTATATTAATCCAATCATTTGTAAATTCCAGTAGTCCGACAAAATGAAATCATCACTTTAAATGAACTGTGCAAAATATGTAAACTTCAAGATTTCTTTTCTTGATGTTGAAACATATGCTTGTTCTTTAAAATTTTGATGATAAAGGGAGGCCATTTTTAATTCAAAGTGCCAGCTTCAGAGTAATCTATGTAGATGCAGGCGTAGATTAATATATTCCAGATTTTAAAACGTACAAAGAGAGATTTACGTTATTCTTACGTATCGGACGCCATTTTTAAATCCAAAATGGCGGCCATGGCAACACAATTGGCTTGTCATGCCAATTTAAATATAAATTTCATTTCCCTGATGTTATAACATAGAAGAAGAATTTTACATTAACCTTCTTTGTCACTTGGAAGCCGAGATATCATGAAATTCTCGTTTGACGGTGGTCATTTTAAAATCCAAAATGGCGGCGATATGGGCATGTAAGCAATTTTTAGTAGGGATTTATGGTTATTTATGATATTAACTCAAATGAAGAGCCTTTTTCACCAACGTTCTTAGACAATTACATGTCGAGCTATCAAGCAAGTTTTATTTCTGGTCGCCAATTTTTAAAGTCCAAAAAAACGACCATAGAGGCATCTATGCAAATGTAAACATTTAATAATATATTGCTGGTGTAAATACATTGTAGTAACGACTAACATGAACTCTCTATGTCAATTGGAAGCTTAATTATAGTTAAATTAATATTTTCGGGCGGCCATTTTGATTATCCAAAATGGCGGCCATACGAACATCTGAGCAAATGTAAACATGGATTTTTGAATTCCTGACGTTTCAAGCTTTCCAAAAATATGGCACTTTGCTAATCTCCAAAAAAATCCCACGAAAATACATAGTGAACCTGACTATAATTTCCATATTCATTATCATTGGTCGCTTTATGTTGTGAAAAGGGCTTGCCAACTAAACTGCTAGATAGTTGTTTCTCCTCACAGTTTAGTGGTTTATAACTTTCATAACTGCTAACCGTACAACTTTATTTAATTTTATTATATTTTGAGTAGGTATACTTCATTGTGTAGCTTAGTTTGTTCGGAGAGGTCTTGAGTAATTTCCATATTCATTAATCATTATCATTGGTCGCTTTATGTTGTGAAAAGGGCTTGCCAACTAAACTGGTGTTTCTCCTCACATTTTAGTGGCTTATAACTTTCATAACTGCTAACCGTACAACTTTATTTAATTTTATTATATTTTGAGTAGGTATACTTCAGTGTGTAGCTTAGTTTGTTCGGAGAGGTCTTGAGTAATTTCCATATTCATTATCATTGGTCACTTTATGTTGTGAAAGGGGCTTGCCAACTAAACTGCTAGATAGTTGTTTCTCCTCACATTTTAGTGGCTTATAACTTTCATAACTGCTAACCGTACAACTTTATTTCATTTTATTATATTTTGTGTAGGTACACTTCAGATTTGACTGTTTTATCTAACTAGGGGGTATTCTAAGTTTTA
The DNA here is from genome assembly GCA_024449915.1 of Sweltsa coloradensis. NCBI lineage: Eukaryota > Metazoa > Arthropoda > Insecta > Plecoptera > Chloroperlidae > Sweltsa > Sweltsa coloradensis. Next base: position 167,857 of record JAMZAV010000865.1, on the reverse strand, counting down.
CCGTCGAGGTCGTGGTTCTGCTAGATCTTGTTTGCTCGTCGAGCATCACATGTTGTACAGAGGTAGTCAGCTGACTTCTCGCCAGGGGTGGTGAGTTGTGAGTGACATGTACACTGGTATGGGCAATGTGTTTTTGTAATTAATTACCCGCAATTCAGGCACTTACTCTGTATTTATGTTTCCACATTACAATGATAATACCTTTGTGTAATGAAATCAAATATCCCTTTGGGAAAAAGTGCTTTAAATAAATGATTATATGTTGGTGAATATGCTGTAAGAGAGCTAGGCCTGAGCATTTGTATGCAATGTCAACCACATGTAAGATGAGGAGTAATCTCAATCTACAGTAATTTTAGTTCGGAATAATTGGCAGGAGGAGATAGATAATAGCATTTCTTAATCTTTTAGTTTCTCTTGGTGTCGTCAGCGTCGTGTTAGGGGCCTATGAGAAGACTGAAGAGTAAACACGTTGGCTCGGGAAAGAGGTTCTGTACCAGTGGCGACTCGTGCTATTGTGCGCTGGTGCTGTAGCACCACCACCATAAATCATCCATCTCCATTAAACTGATTTTTGATAAGTTCAATGTGTAGGTATTGTAAAATTAAGTATTCAAAAGTATCCGCGGCCGTGCGGATGGTCAACTTTTTCATACCGCGTAGTACATGGTGGTGATGGTTTTTAACCAAGCATGTGTAGAAACCTGCGATGTGCTCCGCACCGAATTCGACGACTTTTAACCCTTTTAGCACGCAACGACAGGGAATAACACGGGTAAAACGAAACGCAAACCGGTCTTCTGGTGCTATCGGGACTCGCGCACTCGGGCTCTGTATAGGTTCGCCCGCTAGCCTCGCACCCTTGCAATCACTACACTCGTCAGTCGTCAGTCTTCAACCCTACAGCAGTCGCTGTAGGTAATTATTGATTGCAGTTTAATTGTTATTCAATTATGTTTATTTGTGTGGCGGAGGTGGGTATTGTGACAACCTCACACACCCCTCCTTCCCTGTCACACATAACCCATGGGCCCTATGCATGATTTACGTTTGCTGTATATTAGCACCACGTGTTTCTAATTCCACGAGCCGCCACGGTTCTGTACTCAATGGTATCCTACTGTGTCCGCTCTATAGAGGGGAAGTAACTCGGTGATATAGTAGAACTGCTCCGATTGTGATAAGTTAACCTAACGAGGGAAAAGGGATTATTTACTTTGTTATCTTCCTTGAGTGGCCATTATATGAAAATAAGTCCTTGATAATACTGCAACACATTGAATATGCTGTTTGTAAATTGTTACAACAGCTATCAACAATTACAAATCTGAGCTAAAGTTAAATTATCTTGGACGTGGATTCTAGATGACAGTATTTGCCATACGAGAGTAGAAGGCCAAACTCTTGGAGAATTTATTGATGGATCCTTACATAGTGGAGATAGCGAATAACTACAGGCTCATTATAATAATGATAACATTAATAGATCAGATCATAAGAAAAGAATAGCATATGACTGAGAACAAATTACATGTTTAAATGCATACATTATGGGAGGGGCTGGGGGGCAGAAAACGAAGTTGTAAAGCTGTTCGTGAGCACTCTGAAAACGAATTCCTTTTTAGGTTTGTTTCAACGTACTTGTACTGGTTTGTTTTACAAATTCTTTACAAACACGGCTGAATATTTTTTGTGTGTGTCGGCAGATGAGCGGATTGCTCTACATTTTGTTGTGTGTTGCCTGAAGTGTGCCGCACGCGATCGAGAGAGTTGAACGCGCGTGCGATGTTTCAGGCGGCGAACCCACGTCAGGCAGGGGTTTCCCGTCCTTGTAACACAAACCACATCCGAGGCTTCCTAAACTTCCCTTTGTATCCCGCTCCGCAGACGTCAGTGATTGAATCATGTACCCGCGTCACTACTCGATTCGGTTGTCGAAACAGCGTCCGGCCCTGGTGTGGTGTTGCCCCTGTGGATCCGTGCTTTCAGTCGGTTGTACGATTATAGCCTCGAAACATGTGTCACGTGCTTTTGGTTGTATATTATCGATTCATGGTATGCTATGTTGTAACAGAACGGAGCATTGTTGTATCACCCCTGATCTCTATACTCTGGTTCTGGTAGGCATCAGTTTTGAACTTTGCGAGGAGGATAGAATGACATGGGCTGCAATGGAGCAACAATTTATTGTTTACAGCATGGTGAGTCACGTATTTGTTTGCCCTAGACCAGTAGGTTTACTGCACTTTCCTCTCGCCATTGTTCTAAGTATTTCCACACACTATCTCGCCATAGTTCTCAGTCTTTTCACACTGTGTATGTATGCACCCCTCTTCATTTCTTGACTTCACTATCCAACACAAGTTCAATTATTTTGAATACTATATATGATGCTTGTTTTCATTTGACGTGTGAATGTTATATTAATTAGGTTTTAATAACGAGAATAAAAATACACTCAAGCTGTCCTAGTGAGGCGAGCGAACCCATTCCATTATCGCTGTAATCAGTTTGTGATAAACATAAAAAATATCCTTTTACACGATGTCCGTGGTATTCTAGAAATTATGTGGCTACAAGGCTACATAATATTATTATATAGTATTTTTGCGCGATGACCGTGTACGTTTTCGATATTAGTAAAAACACGACAATATTTTTTCCCGTGTGAATTAATAACATTGGCTCGACACTTTGCGGCCTTCACTATATTACATTCGCATTGAAAATATAATATTATGATTGCACGATTTGACTTATTGTGATTTGATTTGAAGTGACCTTTGGTTGATATGACCAGTTTGAGGTATATTCAGAATAGAATGAACAAGTCACCAAACCCACAGTAAGTTGTTTCCATCCAATGTAAGTTTATACTTTCTATACTGACTATAGATGACTGGATTGACTATAAGGCGTACACTTCTCCTATCCTTGCATTGCTTACCGACAGTCGAAGCTCATGCGCGTAACTCATGAACGATTCCAGAAGTCAAAGGTTCGATAAATAAAATAATAAAATAAATAAATTTTATTTAGAGTCTGCCCACTCAGTTATATAACTGATTTTCAGTGGGGGACTTTAAATCAAAGCGACCAAGCCAACCCTGCAGGCCCCGACGCAATCGACGAGTGAGCGATAACCAACCAAAGATCGATACTTTTAATAGGAAATATAGCAATCAGTGGTATGGACAGTGCGAACACCCGCGAATCAACGCCAGAATCAACAAGGACGATTCAGAACAACTTTGAAATTTATTATGTGCTTCGTTGCTAGGACGGCTCCAAAGTCACCGTTTACAAACTCCTAAGACAAGAACTGATGGACTTAAGTCCAAATCAGAAGTTAAAAAACTTCTGACTTTAGCGGGAATCGAACCCTGGACCTTCTGCATTGGAAGCAGATACGCTAACAACAAGACCAACGAGCCACACCAATGCCACTGGCAATCCAGTCTGGAAGTTTGTTCCGTGAGTTGTTAATGCAAATGCAAATGGAATGCTTGGGCATTCCCTTCACGTTTATTATAATCCCTCACTAATAGGGAATATTCCACTTAATATTTTATATTTTATTTTAATTCTTATTCATGTCTTAATAGTCACTGCACTTTTTTTTATTTAAAAAAATGTTTTTTGTGTAATTTAAACAAGAAGTAAATTGGACCCCCAGTTTGCGCGCCAAAACCGAGCGTGCGCCATCTTTGGACGGTACTACGTCATAACTGTGTTGAGTCAAGGCCAATTGGAAACTAAATGTACGTATATTTGTACATATTTACATACAGACGGCGGTGCTCGCCCATCCGCTCAACACAAACAACTCCACAGGGATGTACATTTCCACCGTCTTTTGTTTTTCTTTTTTCGTATGTGACAGGAGATTTCGCGAGATCATTGTGATAAAGAATAACGAGCATTTTGTCTTGAATTTTTGCATAGCCTAGGACTATCATGGTATTCTTTATCTACAATAGGTAAGGTTTTTGTGCGGGATGTGTGTCAGAACATGAACGTGCAGGCCTAGGGTTGGCAAGTTAAGCCTAGGGCTTGTCAAGTGAGTAATTTTAGTATTCACATACCAATGCCTATATCCTACAGGAACGATTGGCCTAGACTGTTGTATTATAAATAATTTTCTACGTCTAGGCCTAGACCTAGGACTGTTTCAGTTTTGATTTTTGATTGCAATGTCAACTTTTCTCGTTTTCTGGCTAGGCGTTAAATGTAAAATGTCCGCCATCTGTTTACATTACTGTAGGCTACGCTAGGCGCTGCTTTGTTTAAAACACCGCCGTCTTGATGTATATCTCGATCCTACTATAATACTATTCCAACATCTTTGGTCTGGATGTATGTTTATCCAGACGGCGTTGGATCAACACAGTTCTGACGTCACAGTCGTTTTTTGCCGCTTTAAAAAAGTGCTGCTTTTAAAACGGCTATAAATCACTGGATTATTATTTCATGGAAAAACAAAGTACATATTTGTAATCGGGACGAAATACTTCTTCTAAAAAATCTATTCGTACAGTATTTGGCGGAAGTGGAATATTCCCTATTGTCTATAGTGATTTAAAGAGGGCACAGTGGCGTATCCATGAATTGATAAAGGGGGGGGGGGTTATTGACCAATGTTCTTATAGTTATACCAATCCATATATGGGGAGCCCGGAAAAATTTTCATTTTCAAGGTCATTTTGGTGAAAATCTGTGCGTTTTAGAGAATCACAATGACCAACTTTCAATCAAGTAAAAGCCCCTTTTTTGTATAAAATTATATTAAAAGGGGGCTTTTACTTGATACACCTACATAAAGTTCCACTACTAAAAGGATATTCAGGCACATGAATGGTTAAAAACAATTAATTGATACATTTTATCAATTCTTTTGCATTTTAATAATTATTATGACATGCATAAATCAAAACATAAATCAAACAAAAGCAAATTTAGAAAATAAACGTTGAAAAGTGCATAATGTGCATATGATTGCAGAAACGTTTAATTGCACTTCCACATTTTTTTGCAAAAGGGGGGGGTTGTCCCCCCCCTCCCCCCCTTGGATACGCCACTGAGAGGGCACACCCGGTAAGAAGCTGCGGTGTGTTTGTGCATCTGTCATCCAGAACAAACATTTTTTTAACAGACTACGGCCAGGCCAGATAAGCGCTGAATCATACTACGAGAATTGACATAAATGTGATTCATATAACCAGTAAATACAAATTGTTTATTATTTCGACGTCAAAGAATACGTCTCTGTTGGAATGAGATAAGTGTGGAAGGAATCAGATGGGGTTGTTCAGCTACTATAGTACCGCGCGGAACCTAATGCAATGATAATGAAATAAGTATAATTATCGTCATAGAATCAACTATACCAATACAGTCTATTTCTCGGTACTATCTGCACGCGGTTTTTTATTTCGAAGGGTGCGCATATTTTTTTGCAATCTATTTCAAGGTACTTACATAATATATAGGCACGTACATTTATTTCGATAGGTGTAGACACACCACATAATAACAAATAATAACATCTTTGCTATAAATTCTTTTGATTGACGAGCTATTGACAAGCTACAGTTCGCAAACCTGCCAATATTAATTACAGTAATGAGACCCAATCTGCTGGAATTGTAGCGATCGGTCATAATAAAAAAATTTGCTGCATTTACATATAGACTACTTGGAATTTCCTAACACGTAGGCTATATTGTCTTATCTATTCACCCTTAGTATTTTCATGTTTCTTAGGTTAGGGTTCACAAGTTTAATTCACATTCTATTCATGCAGGGTTTTGCCAAGCGTTTAACCGCATACCAGAGCAATGATACATAAAAGAAAGCATGCCACTTATTCAATACACATTTGCATGATCTACAGTATAGGGACTATGTATAGTGAACTCATTAACTGTTGCGGTACCGAGAAATATTAGTACATTTACTGATGCAAGACATTACAAGCGTAGCGTTGAAAAAATGTACACTTGTAATATTCTACTATTAAACCCCTATAAATGTGCGGGTGGGGCTGTGTGGGCCCTTGCCTCCCAAAAAATTGCTTCCCCCCTGCTAGCCCCCCCCCCCCCCCCCGGTGTAAAATGCCTGCTGCACGCGTATATATATAACTAAAATTAAATTATCAAATCACAATTTGTTTCGGTAATTTCTTAGGATAAAGTCCATTTGTAGATAAAACGTAATCCCTTGAGTTGCCATTTTTTAGTTAAAACATGACGAAATATTACTGTAGTAAGGTCAAAAAAATCGCCGTCGGTGAAAGGGCATCCGGTGGCTGGCGAACCCCAGCTACCCAATGCTGCTTGCACCCTCACTGTATTTCCTTACTCTTCCTCTACCGCCCCCCCCCCCATTGTTTTTTGTCTGGCTCCGCCACCATGGTTTCACCACGTTTTGGCGATTCATGTTATAGTGTCGTAAGTTCAATCTGATGATTATATTGTGAAACTGTTGCCTTTTACCGTCTCCATATATCATGGATTATTCTATGTACGAATTCAAGTTTTGTTCTCCAACTCGTTTTATATATTTTATATATTCTATTCTAAATCAAATGGCTCGTCTTTAGAACTGCGTTTTCCCCAAAAAGTGACCCATTAATAAAACGACCCCTTTTTCTCGATAACTAGAAAATATTAATGTGCGTAACCAAAACTTGAAACGCAAAACATTGATTTTCTCTCTTTTACAATATCTCAATTAATATGCTATGCAGGACAGAATGTCAATTTGCAAGAACAGTGAACACGCATGCACATATTATGCAACATCATTAATATATACGTTGCGGTAGTTTCCATAATATATAAGGACGCTCTATCAAGTAGATAAAATCGCCCGGGATAGCAAAGGTGAAGTTATCGTACGTTTACATGCTGTGCCCGCATGTCTTTCAGTGGAGCGACAACGGTGCTAAAAAGTTCCTTCAGAGTACACTACGCAACCCGGCGCCTCCACCATGCCGGCGCGAGCGAGCCACCTAGAGTCGAGACAGAGCGAACACGATCACATGCTCCACGGCATTCGCTCGTTGACACCTTCCATCGCAACGACTTCTGGCAATATACTTATTTTCCAAGGGACCTCCGAAGTCCCATGGCTTTACCTTTCATTTTTTTACTAGGAAAACGCTTAGTCCCGCCGCGTTGATGGATGAGCTTTTTTGTAAGTTTTTAGTTTGCGCGGGACCACTTTTCCTTTGCAAGTGCTGCTGATTGTTGTCAAGTTTCTATTGTTACTTGTTAATTGTTATTATAAACCTAAATAACTCATATTAAAACCTTTATTCTATGGATTCTGGCTAACTTTTTCAACTTTCCTTTCAAAAAGCAATACATCACCATAACCTTAATGTCCATGTAAAATATGAACGTTGTAGCCCCACCCGTTTGGTCAGAATCGGCCCAAATGTCACGAAAATATCGCACTAAAAATCGTAAAAGTACGATATTCATGAGAAATATTTCTTCGATTGTACCCAAAAACGTGGCAGGTCTAAGTTCAGAGATTTCGAAGGTCCCCTCCAATTTTCATCAAGATCGCATATGCCGTTTGCCCGGAATCGTGCGAACAAACAGACAGAAAAAACAAAAAACATTGGAGCTAAATTTTTTGAGGGGTCAGTGAAATTGAAGTCTTCGCTTCGCTCATCCAATTATTCTAATTCAGACATCATTCGATAACCTTATAATTCCTTCAAGAATCTTTGCACCTATCATCCCCCAATCCAAAATAATAACGCCAAAAAGAAAAAGGACGTTAACATCCCATTTCATACAACTCTCACATCAGTATCACATATAGGCCTACGCGTCAATATCCTTGATGTGAAGGATGTTTACACGAGGAGCGAAGCGCAATTTCGAGCTCGCAGATGATTCAACCCTTTTTACTTATACATTCCAAGCTCGCTGTAATCCGCACAGACCTAGAGACTCGGCACCTCCGCCATGCGCAAACTCACCACTTGCATCCGAGCGCACAGCACCCCTAAACACACAAACGCACACACAAACACTTACGCGGTGCACACGAATCACACGAAGTGAACGAACACTACGGCGCACCCGGCACCTCCACCATTTCCATTTCATTTATTTATTGAAGTTGCAAATATGCAATAAACTAGTAGAAAGTACCTAAATAATCTTAAATAAACTGTCAGGCTTCAGTAATCCTCCAAGCACCTCTTAAATCTTTTCACTGTGGATTCCTAAAGTTATACTCTCCTTTCGCTAATCTCTATGCTTTAGAGTAATTAATAATTTAGCTAATTCCATCTTCAACTTTAACTTGAAGTTTAAACTCTTTGTGTTATTAGCTCTTGTCCCAATTCATTCAAATGACCCACATTCAATCCTAATTTATGATTATTTTTTCCCTCCTTTCCACCTAAATCTTCAGTATCTAACATTTCTTCTTCTTTAATTTCCCTGTATGCATCTAAATCTTCAAAGAATCGTAACTTTTTCACTTCTTCTTGAATTATACTTATAAATAAATATCATCAACAAATTTTGGACCGAATACACTGTCACATCACACTCAACCACTCGCCTCCAGTCTCTTATGAGTATACACAAACTTTCTGTATGTCACACACTGCCAAGGTGAACCCGGCACCTCCACCATAATGGTCGCGCACACAAGCTTGCCAATTTGCAATTTGTGGAAATGAAAACTGATGCACCAACTTCAACATGGCTGTCCGAGCCTATATCTGCATAGAAAACATGTTGCAATATCTTACTCCGTTTTATAAAGTAAAGTGGTTTTCTCTGTGTAAACTAATAGCTATCTGTAGTTAGAAATACTCTTTGTTGTTTCTGCTGACTCATTTGAGCGAATGCAACCTAACATCACCTATAACCAAAACCATAAAAACCTTTGGGTTGTCATCCGGCTCTAATGTGAAATGAATAATCTGGTTCCACTGCTCGTTATCCATTAGCGATCTAATTTATACTTTCGGGATTGAAGTCATTCCCATGACGATGAGTCAACTGTAAAAACCAAGCGCGAGCCTCTGTGTGTGTATAGTGTATTCAAATTACGTGTACGTATTTTAACAATAAAAAATCCTGTATCGAACGAAGTCTTCTGTTTTCAACGAAATTACGCCGGTGTGGTTTATTGGCAAACGAACACAATGCCATGCAACGTATGAGCCTTATTTATATGTATCCACACACACGTAATATAATCAGCTATAAAGTCAAAATATTTATATAATTATCATCGCTATAGCCTGCAAACTGGCGGTTGGTTGTCGTCGACGACGTCAAACATATGGTTATGGGTATAGAAAATATTTGCGTGTCGAGCTAATTGGTGCTCGCCGGCTCGGTGAAGAGTTACACACAACACACAACAATACTGAAGAAGAATTAGTAGCGAAATTATATTCTTACTTTTATTGTTTCAATCTATAATTAAATAACAAATTTACTCGCATGACAATGGCATCCTTTCTAGTTAGAAGTGCAAGGAAAATAGACTGAATTGTTAAATATGTTCAGAAACAAAACTGATACATAATCCAATGCAAAACGCTGTTTTTTCATTCTATTGAATACCATCTGAATGAGAAATGAAATGATAATTTGTCTAATGCGAGAATCGAAACCCAAATCCCTTCTTCGCCACGGAACTGCGCCCCAACCGTATTATGAGCACTTGCGACAGCTAGTAAATGTGATATAGGTATAGTGAGTGAGGCGATGATAGGTGACACTGAAGTTTGTGTGGCAACTGTATTGCATTTCCATCAGCGTCCTGCGTCAATATCCTTATTCGCATGTTGAGTAACAATCTTATTACGCGTCTTGAATGGACAAAAATGGAAGTGGTCAACAATGTGGCTACAGGAAAACCGCCGTGTGATATTGCAGTTATAAGAATTCCAATGCGGTTTCACTTTTTATGTAAATCAACCCAGAAATTAAAAAACGCTGTGATGGATTTTTTAATTTCTGGATTGATTTACATAAAATCTATTACACTTACGGGAGCAGTGGCGTGGCGAACTTCTAAGAGTGATCGGTGCCTACAATATTTTAACTATACCCACCCCCTACTTTCGTGGGCAACAAGGGGGTCTGGGGGCGTGCCCCCAGTTCAGCCCCGCAGGGAATTTTTTTAATTTTGATGATCCTAGAATGGATTTGGTGCGTTTTACCAGCAATTAATATGATTTTATAGATGTTGATAGCCTCATTTTTATGTAAAGAAATTTTAATGAAATGTCTGAATTTTTTTTCTGTTGAACTCATAAAACCAACGGTTTATGATTCTTTTTAGTCTTCCACAGTTTAGCTCCACAGGGAATTTTTTCAATTTTGGTCATCCTAGAATGGATTTGGTGTGTTTTACCAGCAATTAATATGATTTCATAGATGTTGATAGCCTCATTTTTATGTAATGAAATTTTAATGAAATCGCTGAAAATATTGTTTTTTTTGAACTCATAAAGTCAACGGTTTGAAATTCTTTTTTGTCTTCCCCAGATTGGCCCCACAGGAAATTTTTTTTAATTTTGGTGATCCTAGAATGGATTTGGTGCTTTTTACCGGCAATTAATACGATTTATTAGACGAGTGAGCAAAGCGAATGAGGATTACTATTCAAGATAAACGGCGCTTATTCTGTGACTGTGCGTGTGTGTGCTAGTGCGTACTATAAAAATCAGCCGAATCGCAGAACAGATTGCGCTTATGTTTTAATTGTTGAACTCATAAAGCCAACGATGTGTTATTCCTCTTCGCCTCCTCGTAGCGGCATAGCCAGAATTTGGAAAAAATATACATTATGAAAGTAATCAATGAAGAATTTAGTTCCTACAAGAGGAATCCGGGGGCATTCCCATTTGAAAAAAAAATTGTGTGCCCTAGATCGTTTGATAATCTGTGCATTTTGGAAATCAATTTGGTAACTTTGTTCGTTTTCTCCGTTTATTAGCAGAGCCATTATTTGGGATTTAGGAAAACTACTGAAACGCATAATAATGAAAACTAGTGGCTCCGTGGGCTTGCCCCCGGGAAAATAATTTGGTACAAATCTGTGAGTTTTGAAGAAACACTTAGTTAGCAATATTTGAAGAGAAAAGAAACGATTTTATTCTTTTACGGACAAACTTGCTGTCTCAATTTCATTGAAATCAATGCTCTTTTATCTAGAAATTGTACTGGAAATACTTCAATTCAAATGGGTTCAAGAATGTTCTTCTTATACTGCATTCACGACAACGATAATCCTGCTTCATAAGACGGTAATTTAAAAATTAAAGCAGAAAACTTGAAAATGTTCTAGACTTCCTCCATGCCACCAGCTGTTATTTAATTTATAAATTCCTCAAATCAATCTATTCAATCAAATGAAATAAGTTATAGTATAACGAACGTGTCTATTCATTTAGCAGAATTGTTGAATTGCTACCTGTTATTAGTTAAATTGAGAACTACTGGATGAATATCCATAATGCATGTTGCCTGCACTTTTATTAAAAAATCATGATTCATGACAAACTTTTACAACAGTCCAGTTTAACTCTAAGGTAAGTAAAGAGCTGTAGCCATACAATTCAGTAGGTGTGATTGTAACAATTAAAATAGTCATATAAATTATAAATTATACAAAATATTATGTTTCATTAAAAAGTAATGGATGGGTGGGTCCCTGGGGGACCACCCACCCACCCCTTTTGGTATCGGTGCCTGGGCTCCGATTTGGTATGTTCGCCACGCCACTGTACGGGAGTGTTTCCCGATTTATGAAATTGAGGAAAAAAAGCGGTTTTACTTGTTTACGTTAAAATGCGCCGCGATTTTATAGTACTGTATTGTAAATACCCTCTTTTAATTTATAAACACGACTGTTGCCTTAACCTACACACTCTGGTTTTATCCTAAAAAAGTCATGTTTTAAAACAATTGACTTTGTTTAAATTTTGTTAATACGCATAAGTTGTTGAAATTTTATTGATACGCATAAGTTTGTTTCGCCTTGTTTGGCGACTCACATTGTTTCTACAGTGAAGTAGGCACAAGGCATAATAATTATATAAATAAATAAATAATATACAAATAAATAAACAAATGAAATGAGTAAATTCGTTTTTACATTAACCACTCAGTCACAGAAATGATTTTCAGTGGAAGACATTAAATCCTTCAATGAACCAAACAAAAAACAATCCCTGGCTGTTAATAATTTCAAAATAATTTAACTAAGCGTAGTATCCTAAAATGGTATTAATAATTCGTGATTATTATAATAATAACAATACAAGCTAAGAATACGTAAATGCAATAATATTTGGTCCATTGTTTTGGACGAGACATTATGCAATTTTGCTTTATAATTTACGAACATGTTGTAAACAGACTATACAAATAGCCATATATTATTGCGTAGAAAATAATATATGCCACTGCAGCGGGTTTTTAAATTTTATTTCTAACCTTCGATTAACTTCCATAAGAAAATGGCGTTAGCTATTCTTAGCGCACGTTATCATTTTCACTTCCCTTCCCTTGCTCATGTTGAATTGAAATGCAATGAAAGTGCACACGTAATACGTATTCGCAAAATGTTTCTTTTAAATTTAGCCACACAATACTTGAACGTGATATTACTTTCTTTTCGTAGTAAGTTGAATTATTTGAATCCGTTTGGTTTGCGTCAGTGGTGTGCGTCACATGTGTGTCGGCGCGCGCTGTGATTGGCTGTTGAGGCACCGGCCTCGGTGACGGGGAGGCGCCACACCGCGTACCTTGCTCGGCGCAACACATCGCCGTTCAGTAGTTTGTTTGCCTTGGTAGCGAATTGTGGTAGTGCTGTCGAGGTAGCAACTAGTCTGTTGTTTGTGCGTGTGCGATCTTGCTCAATGAGTTCTGGGTGTGTGGTGTCGCGGTCCACGATGGAAACGTTCACGATGAGACTTTGCGTGAGAGCTGCGGAACAATACGACAGAATATTGGAATCTAATCGGTTAGCGAAGAAAGTAAGTCGTTGAAACGTAACGTTGACCATTGACAACACACATTAGTTGTAACATGTTAGTATGTAAATATTAGCCCACTTTGAGTTTCAGTGTGGCTTTTTTTTTTTAGAACTATGACGTTATAATATTGTGTTGACATATTTTTATTATGACACTTTTCAATTACTTCTCACTATTTTGTAACACTTACAAAGCATCTTATGTAAATCAATCCAGAAATTAAAAAATCATCTTAGCGGGGTATCGAACCCCGGTCTCCCAATTGCCTGTCTGGTGCTTTACTTACACGTACTGGAGTGTTTTGAGTTACAAAGTGCGAAATCAATACTGTATAAATATCCATCTCTATAATACTATTCTACAAAGTATGGACATTGTACAAAATGTGACTTTTAGTTCAAAATCTCTGCGAGTTATATTGACATGTTACATCTTTTCTTTGTCATTCATTGTTCTACCTATAAAATATCCATTGTATATTGCACAATACACACCCATTTCGCAGAATGTAGTATATTATAGTTTCACTTTTCACTGGAAAAGTATAATTAATGTTATGTATAAATATTAGTTATTAAGTTTATTTTCGATTCATTTTCTTGCGTTGTTACTTATTTACACATGCAACACTACCTAAATGTTTACATAATAAACACCGTACTTTCTTGATTATATAGTTAAGGTGTTTGCTGTAGATATCTCCATGTTCATAAGTTCTCTTCCTAGCTTCTGATATAGGGTGGGTACATGAAGTAGGGATTGTTTGGTCACGATCATATCTATAAGACAGGATATACGATATCGGTAACCACTTCCTTGGCTTATCAGTCGACACCCCACCCTCTTCTTACACAACAATCATGCGTGTACACTGGGGGAATATGAACTTTGGAGAAGTTCGATGGTGTAGTAACACACACAACAATCACTTGAATTGGCGTAAGGTTGTTCTTTTCTTTAGAATATTAAATAAAAATGAAAAAATACAAAATGTATTTGACTTAAAAAGTGCTATGAAACAAGCACAAAACGTTGTCTAAATGGATAAATAACCACTACACCGATAACCGAAAACTATAATGATAATATATATAATATATATATAATATATATAATATATATATATGAACATAAACGTGGCATTATAACCAAAAAAACGATTACCGTACAAATTTCATATCTGCCACAAAAATCTCCTACTAGGAATAAAGAACGGTATAAGGGTAGTTTGACGGAAATGTTATTTTGTATTAAATTTATGATTTTCCTTTTTCTTCCTGAATTTTATTATGTATTTTCTTGGTTTTCGGCCGCGGAAAGTAGTTTCTGGACTTAATTAATCACTTTTAGTTTGCTTGAATCAGTCGTTTTGGTACTAGTTCAGTTGGTGCGGTCCAACTTTTCAACACTGTTTTTTTTCAAAGAAAACAATAAAAACACAAGTCCCAATGAGAAATAAATGAAGAACTCATTATTAACGATTTAATTTTACTAATCACTCTGAAAATATACCAATTATATAGAATAATGAACTACCAATAGAATAATGAACTTGAACACAGATTGAACACAAACACTCCCTCATTTCACTGTCATTTGGTCGCCATGTTTGCTATTTACGTCTTGATTTTATTCTAAGCCTACCAACCTTTTTCACTAAAATACTTCACCTACAAAGATTTTAACGTCGCTATTTTAATTATAAATTACTTTCACCGCAAAGGGACTTTCGTTTAAAATAGCGACGTTAAAGGTTTTGAAGTTTTTTTTGTTACTATAACAGCAAAAACGTGATGATTCTATTTTGGATTTTTGTTATTATGTCTTGTAAGGTTATTTGCAGTGAGCAGAACATCTCAGCAGGTAGGCCTAAGCCTAGGCCGCGTCACTCCTCGCTACGTTTTTTCATGTTTTTTTTTTTGGTAAATTGTCGGTAAAAGTGGGTTTCCGCGTGTTTATTTTTAATTTACTAGTGATTTTGCATGGTTTTGAACAACAACAAAGAAAATTGGTGCAAAATTAGCCATTCCGTCATACTACTCTTGTTCCATAAAGAACACAGGGTCGGGTAAACTCCTCACGCTCTCGAGTCTTCACGATTTTCAATTAAATGACAAACACTATTTTTATCACGTATCATGATGTCTGTGTATTGTGGCGACGGTAGTTCCTCCATTTAGATAACTTTGCGTATTCATTATCTCGGCAGAAGATAACGATGATATGTTACTCGATCAAGTCGTAAATCAAGCCAAATAAGTACCCCTGTCCTTATCACCTTTCAGGTCAAGGCACTATCTAGTATAGGCCTAGAATATTAATAGTTTTAGTCCAGTCGCGATGAAATGTCAATTAGAGTATAGGTAAAAATGTCAATTGGATTACAGCCTTGGCAAAGGTTTTTCATTGTGTTCGTTTCGTTTGCGGTTTAGTGCACACTATTTTCACGCGATATGCTTGGAACGTTTGTTTGGCTTTGTATTTTTCACAAGCCTTGTCGTATATGATTGCAATTTGCGACCCTAGGGATAGATGTCATCTTCACAATCGTCGTTTCGATTAGCTTCCTTGCATGCGCGGTTCCTCGATTGACGCAAACAAGTCGTGGAACACATTTTTGTGCTTTTAATTTCACACGAAATCTTGTTCGCCTCGCGTGCTGCTCACTTCGCATGTTTGTCACGGTGTTCTACCCCCTGCTGACGTCACAAGCTACTATCACTCGCTCTCAACTACGACGCTCGTGAAAGTTTTCATGTTGCGTGAAATTTGTTAGCGAGATAGTGGCAAGCTCCAACGAACAGTTTGCGATAGTTTTACGAATGCTGTGTAAGCCGGTTATCATGTTGTCAATCTGAAAGTGAGCAATTCAACATTCAACTGATATCAACTGCATGGGTACTCCTACACCCACACCCGGCGTCAGTAGGCCTATCTACAAACAAATTGCGTAACACTCGTCAGTAGAATAAATAGTAAATTGTTTGCTCGCAATAATTGTTATGAACGAGTCAATGCCATCAAGGTGAAATCGAAATGAGGAGCTGTCAGTTAGTTGGGAAGTACATTTTGTTAGTTGCGATGTCTAGTAGGCTAATCTCATTAGATGGGTAGGATGGTACAATCGGACATGTAATCCAAATGTATGCCGGATGCTGTGAACTAGACTGCGTGGCGTAAATAGAAATGATGTTATAATGAATTATGAAATTATACGTTCTTACTCGAGGAGTCTTGTAGAACGTACAAGCAAGCATCTCCGGAATACAATGTGTCTTGAGATCGCTCCAAAAAACGTGCCGATAATACAGTTAGGTCTAGCACACGCCTGGGATGCAGGGAACGTGCCTTGCCTTTACCTTTGACATGCGGATGTCGACTACTAACCCACATGCGTAACACTGCGTAACGGCGTAACGAGGCTGGACTTGGACATCACCGACGCGATGGACTTGCACTCACTGGCAACACATTGATAACTCACGAACGTCAGACGTCGCATCAACCACTGGATTCAAAGTTTAATTCATTATATAATGATATACTAATAAGTTGACTCGGAATGACTCCATCTAGTAGTAGCTTGCATCCCAGACCCGGGGCATAGAGATATCCTTTATACAGTTTATACCATGGCCAGGGGCCTCTTTTCTTCTAGGTACTTTTCACAGTTTCGTTTTTAAAACATAGATTTTCAAATTCTCCCATATATTAACTATGAATGAAAACCGCCCTCACATCTTCTCGATAGTTTTGCTGTAACGTTGTGAACCACGAGGAAAAACCAAGAGGTTGTGTATAGCTTATCTATAAATTCTGACCTACGAATGGTGGCGTTGACCTGTCTATAGCAAGAATCCCCACTTTGTGTTGAGGAAGGGGGAAATGATGCCCTGCATTGTCATCATATCGTCTGGGTCAACTGATTTGCTCGAAGTGGGGCGTTACTCGCTAGACAAGATATTGGATGTTTGGAGCCAGCACAAATTTCCTCATTTATACAAGTAATTGGTTATGCAAGTGCTTGCGCGTGTGCATGCACTCTCCATTCTGCATTTACTTAACTGTGAAGTGCCGTCAAAACAGGTTCATCTAGCTTGGCGAGTTTTCATAACAAAAATGTGTTGGATGATATAAAGTATTTGTAAGTGTATTTGTAGACTGACTTATCTATCACCTCAGCTCAGTTGTATTACTTTACGATTGTCTTGCTAGTCAGGTAGGTGCAGTGCTACGTACTAAAACCGCCAGTGACTTGGATCTGGTGGGTGCGACTCATCTCGATTACCTTCGTGTTATACAACGCATCACACTTGTCCTGGGGCGCGCGTCACTGTGCGTGCACCGAGCACATCACATCACACCTTGACTCACCTTATGTCACACATGTGTGTGTGGGCGTAATACAGGAAGTAAATTAGACTAACAAGAGCCTTGCCAATATCTTCCACATGTTTTCCCGTGCGTGGGCGTTGCTTCTTAGAGCTAAGGAAATGTATCAATGAAATTACTCTGGTTGCTAGTTGGTTCAGAGTCATTTTCCCCATTGAGCACAAACTCTGATTACGATATTGCGACTATTTCCGCGTGTTTTACATAGCTTTGCATGAGCTCAACTCCGCAAGTGATGCTGGCGCAATATCCGCCACTGGACCTGTCCGTTTCTTGGTTACTCATCAATCAGCCACCATGGTGCGCAGAGTACTGTTCGTGCGCAAATACAACACTAATCGAAGACGTCGCCACAGCACATAGGTAAACACATTCGCTCCGATCTAATGTACAGAGCAAAGCAAATGTTCGTATCGTACGATAGATATGAGTAACTTGGGCGTCTGGATTTCGGTGCTATTAAATGAAATGTGTTGACATTGCTGTGAATGTGACGACACCTGCCGTACGCAACAATACAACGTCTAATTCTACAGGAGGTTCGTGTTTCTTTACTGGAGTCATCTTCACAATACCTGTTAAATATGTTTGAAGTCGTAAGGGCGATCACACGAAATCCACCGATATTTTCGATTGAATGCAATGTTTTGATAAACGAGGTCGTTTTTATTAGATAACCGACATATTTTTTTTTATTATTACCGACTCTCAAAGAAACCACAAACTGTAACGACAACAGAACGCCTAACCGAAGGCCACTGGGAACAAGATGCAAGTTCAATGTGGATAATGCTCTGGATATGGGCTTGAAATTTGAAATAATAACACGATGCGTACGAAACCAACCTACATCTAAAGTTCGTTATGGAGAGAATAAATTGTCTTCAGCTATGTCATGAAAAACTGCATTTTTTGTGTGACTAGCAAAAATGGGTATCATACTATTCACATTCCTGAACGAGTACGATTAGCATTGTATGTCGTATTTAATTGAGCAATTCTAACTACCTGCTGACGTCAATAAATCACGTTAAATCAGATGATTCAATTAGCCCTCGGGTGAACATTCCACGACTAATTGGAATGATTGCTACGTTCATAATGAAATGGCTATTTTTTTCTTCTTGCGGGCTTGTGGTGGGTGCAATCGCAAAGCAGCGTTTGATAATACCCAAGACATATGAGCTTTCGGCACCCCGCACCAGGTACATTCCACTACCAGGCATGTTTAGGTTATCAAACACGTAAATGCCCAAGTCATAACCGGACAATGCACATGTCTGTGAAGTTGTACGCAATGTAAATAGATTTCGTCATTATCATTTATCATTACAGTCACGCTTGCAATGTGAATGTTAATACATTATATAGTTTTAAAGTACTATAAGTAGCACGTTTGGCTGGACTGGACAGTGAGTAAGAACACTTTGATTTGTTGTTTGACACGTTGAATGTGCTACCGTCACTGTGTGAGTGAGGGAGTGACGTACATCAGAACGAAATGGCAATTCTCATTAGGCCACAAGTCACATGTTATAATCTTATAAAGTATATTTGAAACCGCATATGGCTAGTGCTATGGGGACATTGATCTTCCATCATCTTCTAGGCTAAAAGTAGACCAGACCTACGTCATACTCATGTTAGTATATTTATAAAATTCTTATGCAAGATTTCTCAACCGGTTATAATAACATTTTATCACCATATGCATATAGCATTTTTGTGAATTCAGCAGCAAACAGCAAAAACTTATCGGCAAAAGTCTTCAGTCCTTTGATTGGTTGGGCCATCAGTATCATCCTCTAGTAAGTTTTCCCAGTGTATGATGCAATGTTTTAGATTGGTCGTCACTTGTCGTTGATGTTTCATTCAGTAGATTTTCGCTGCGTGATCTGTCCATTTAGAACGTGTTGCAAAGTTTCATGATCATGGGTTGTGGTGGGGTTGGGAGTTCGTTCTTTGAGCATTCACGGTAACGAGGGATGCGGGGAAAGATCTAGCCGGGGTTTGAACCGCGGATCTGCTAGGTCCAGGGACTCAGTCGCTGCACCAGTTCCCAGCGTGGCATACTTCTCGATCTCGAACTTCTTCCTCTGCATAAGCCACGTGCGATAGGCGTTGTCGTGATGTCAAGTTTATTGTCACTTGGTATGTATGTATGTTCGCCAAGCGACAGCCGTGTCATATTTTGAATACAGAGATGTGTTCCGAAGGACAGTCCCCGAGTTGAGGTCAGCCTGCTGGAGTGTGACGTCAATCATTGCCAGACGTGAAACAACCGAAATAGACTTGTTTTAGTTCCCATATTATAAACATTAGATTCACTCCTTTGTTCAACGTGTTCCACAGTCACAGTCTGAGGGGACTCTAGGTCAAAACGCAAGCGATCGACTGATCCGTACACGACACAATGTGCAGTTTCAAACTGCCAAGTCTGAAGTCAGTTCTATTATATAATAACGAACACAAGTAAATAAAGCGGTCACTTGACTAATAAGATCTTATCAAAATATTTGAATATGATTTGTTAGCAATAGCAAGTAGCATGGCAACCGGTCGCTCAACTGGGCGAGGACGTGTGGTGTTTGACAGTGGATGGTGGGTCTCGACTCGATCATATAATATCCTTGAGTCTCGACTCGATTGGATCTAGTTTTTGTCTGCTCCAGTTGCCATTTGAAGCATAAGTCAACAGCCATTGTTAACATTTGACGCATTATGCCAATTTATTTTGTTCGTTCAAAATCAACAGCGCGAGCGATTCGTTTTCTGTATTGTCATCACGTCATTATTGGTTGAAAACAACATCATCAAAATTTGCCCCGCTGGGAACTTATTTATCATCTTTATTGCCAAATTTGATGCTTTCACAGCCTGAAAAAATATACAATTTTATATAATATATTTTTCTTCTATCATCATTATTATTGTTGTTATTATTACTACTGTAATTATTATTACTACTGTAATTATTATTTGTCTTGGGTGTTTCGTCCCAGCAGTCACATGCGAAACTATGCAATCCCGGAAGACGTCCACGTACTTGTAACGCCCGTGAAACGAAACGAGGCCCCGTAGTTTGTGGGTCGTGAATGACGTCAATGCGCGACCGGCGAAAGTCTCATCCTCATCCTCTTGTATGGACGGAGACTCTGCTCAGTCGCATACTTCGGTTCGGTCGTTTCTCAGCTGTCGTCGGTGATTAGGCTGGATTGGGGTGACGAGGGAATGACTCCGATGGGATCGTTTCGGTGAAATAAATGGCGCTAAACGTACTTCGTCAGGAGCGATTCACGCGCGTCGCGTGGTGGATGAGTCACGAGGTACAGACAGACAGCTCAACCCGCTTCGAAGAAGTGTGCTGTGTGTGGATGTCTCGGCGGATGTGAGATATAGTCGTGTGTGTAGGTCAACCTACACATTCTAATGTGAGGAACTCGCCTCCACGCCTCGGGGCTGCAATTCCAATAATAATCTCAACTCAAACCATGATGACTTTAAAATACACGTCACGATCCTACAACAATATTGCAGAACTGTTCAGTTGTTATAAGTTATTATGCTGGAAGCAAAGAATTCCCCACGTTGACAAAACCTTGTACGTTATGTTATGTATGCATAAAATTAATAGTAAATAGAGTTGTTGACGGTTTGATAGTGACTGGTATTGATTTCAGTAGCCCCACGGCTAACGGACAATTAAAATGTTTCTTTATAAGACATCTCGGTATCTCTACATTTCTGTTTCGCGCCCTATACAGGCAGACTTGAAAGAATATTATTGTGATTCTCGTTCCCTTGCATTCTTTAATCCCGACGTGATGCGTACTGTCTTTGTCATGTTGAAGGTGTCCTTTGGCTTGGTTTCTGTGCGCGTCGATTTACAATTACGTGAGTGTTCATTGCCAATGGATCCGTGCTTATTATATATATTTATTGTGTTCTTCTTTGTTTTTAGACAAGTGAGAAACGTCTCGACTTCAGCGACCTATGGAAGTCCCGGGGTGGGGACAAACACGATGCGGTCCCTGTAGCCGCCCTGACGACGCCTCCGACGCTCAGCACGTTCAAGAGGTGGCGTCGCGGCGGTGGCAAGGCGGCTGAACGCCAAGCCAACCAGGCTGAGAACGGGAACAAGGAGGGGGTCGACGAGGATAGGTCGCTGCTCAAGTTTCTGGCGCTGGTGAGTCCCCCCCACACCCGGTTGGTTGTCGTTGTTATCATCAATCAGACCATCAGACCGAACCGTGGTATTTCAATTACTACTATAAACTAGTCGGAACATTTTTTTTTTACAAGCAATTAATTTCTTCTGCTATATTGACAGATTTACTTGTTTGCACCGTAAAAGGGTGTAACATAACCACCCGCTGTGCGTATGATTACGTTCATTGATAACTTGTAGACCCCCTTGTTTTGTTAGTATTTAAAAAAATGCTCGACATGACAGACATGTTGACTATCAAACAGCATAGCATATTATAACTAGCTTCCGCGAAGATGTACTAGACAATCAATGAATGTGATGTCTACTTCGGTTTCAAGGCAGCTTCGTGATCAGCCTCCACTTGTTTGCAACAACGAATGCAAATGGTCATGGTGTCTTCTTCTTGTCCTCGCATGTGTATCCGTTGCAAGACTCCCGTGATGTACACTGTTGAATAATAAACACGTCACGAGCCATCTGGTTCCCAACTTCGAAATCTGTTTAGTTTTACTTTCAGCCCCCATCTCGTTGTCTAGGAACTATGTTATGGTTTTTATTGGGCGATAATGTGTTTAGTAACCATGTCGTTTCGAAAGGCTACAAACGTGGCCTTAGAACGAAAATAGCAGCATGATCTTGAGACTCCATAGTGTAGTGAAGACATCTGCATTGTGTAACCAACGTTGTCTCTTTAGACTGGTTGGGAGCTAAGTTGGATCATACTTGCCGGCAAGGGTAGGCTACACGACGTTACAGGTACTGGGATCCCCTCTCACCTTATCTCAAGCATAAAATATATGCCTATGGAAAACATTTGCCTCTTTTGCAATTGCAACTTATTTTACATGGAGCCATTATCTAAAAATGTCGAGATTTATTATATATATATCAAACACCCTTTTCCAACATTCGTCGGGTCTGGGGGTGACGAGTCACCAGTTTCTCGGGCTATCTTCTAGTGCTTGCTAGCCAGGCTCAGCACCCCTCATCTTCTTCCTCGTTTTCTTCCATAACCGGCATTTCTAATAGATTTATTATTAATAAGATTTATTATCTTTATAAAATATGTGATTGTAATGCAACTAATGCACCAGTAGAAGGTCTAAATTTAATTATGAACTATAGTAATGGAGAAAAATAACCATAGTTAAGAAAATAGATTGTAGAACTGTGATTTAATAAAATATGTAAATCTAAGAAGCCTACCAAATCTTCAACCAAACAAATTTATTGGTGATGCGGTGATGTCCCTAAATTAGTATCAACAGTTTTACCATTTATTTTCTAAATTGGAAAAGTTAAAGTCCAGCCATTTAATTAAAGAACTTATTTTCAATTGGAATAAACTCATCATTATCAATTATAATCAATGTCTTACACAACTTGTGATCAATTGTGCAGTGAAATGTTAGAAACAGTCTAATGACAAACATTCTATTCTTTCGTTTCAGAATGCTTTGGACTTAACAGCCCCTGCCAGTGACATCCTTTTGAAGAATCGACAAAACTCCTGGTTCCAGCTCTCTGGACATTCCGACTGCTTTGCACCGGCTGGTCCTGGAACAATCTGGAAGAAGCGGAGTGGCGAGGAGAACGCAGAACGCCACGTGTATGAAGCGTTGGGTGCCGATCCTGCCATGCACGACTGTGTACCGCATTACTTCCGGGAAGTGGAATACCACGGGGAGAAGTTTATCGAGCTGCAAGATCTTCTACATGGCTTCTCAGATCCTCACGTCATGGACATAAAGATGGGCACACGAACTTTCCTAGAGTCGGAAGTGCAAAAAACAACAGCACGAAACGATCTCTACCAAAAAGTGAGTATTTTTTTAATGGTCCTGGAACTTTCATTTCATAAGCACATCTTCCAAAGCTATTGTACAATAGTTATTGATGCACCTATTTTGTTCACAAGGAATGTTAACATGCACAGTGGAACATGGATTTGGATTCAAGATTAAAAGTAAAAGCTATTAATTCATCCTAAGTTGGCAAATATTACATTCTTAGAATTTAATTAAGAACAGACATGAGAATAATAGTGATAATTCATTTTTCCTACAAAAAATCATTCATTGGTTATTTAAAAGCTTTTTTCAAATAAATTATGCTTTTGCTTTCAGATGGTGGCAGTAGACCCAAGTGCACCAACAGAAGAAGAACATTCTCTCCAAGCTGTAACCAAACTGAGGTACATGCAGTTCCGCGAAGAACAGAGCTCCACGTGCAGTCAAGGTTTCCGCGTCGAAGCCATGAGGTTCAGGGGATCCCCGCCCGTTACCGATCTCAAGAAGGTAGGTAGCTATACACTATTTTTGTAACATTGCATTGTCCTAGCAGGATAATGCATTTTGAGAAGTATTATTTATACATAATGAAGCTTATACCTCAATTTTATGTTGACCAAATTATATTGTCAGCTTGCTTTATCTTTCCAAAACTGTGTTGCCACTTAGTTAGGCTGCCACAAAATAGTTAAGAGAGTATAGGACATGCGTTTTAGGCAAATTGCTGTTCGCTCGGCCGACTGACACCACAGGTGTTCGAAATTTTGAACATGTCATGTGGAGATATAGGGCTCTGCAGTAACACATTTCCTTGACCATATTCGTGATTTTTTTCTGGCTGATTAAGACCAAACTTTGAAAATCTATGACCGCAGGGCCGTCCATGTATGCTTTATTGACAACTTTGCAAAGTTTCATATACGTCGGATGCATCTTGGCCGAGCGAATAGCTATTTGCTAACTGCCAAATGTGTCCTATTCCTTCTTAAGAACAGTAAACACCCATTCTTTCTACCATAAGAATGAAATTGCATTGCAATCTTGTTAAAAGGGTACACATTAGGATAGTGTCAACAGGTGGTTAATTTCCAATCACTTAATAAGTAATGTAGCATCATTTGCAGTTTGCCTTCTCAGGAGTGGCTTGAATTCAGGTTATATCTTATACCATGTAGGCCAATAATATGTCTTAATTAAGTGAAGGGAGTAGATTATATTTACGACAAATCACTGCCTATATACTAATACACAGTTGACACTAAAGTACATTCTCCAAAGGAAAAATGCTGGCTCTAAATGGAAAGTATTTTGGTTTTAGGTTAAATCTCGAGAAGAAGTTCTTGTAGCGATGGCTTTGTTCCTTGGAGGACGAGAGGACACAAGACAGAGGCTACTTGAAAGACTGAGAGAAATCCGAACCAAATTCGAGCAGTCGCCATATTTCCTAAACCACGAGATAATTGGCAGCAGCATCTTCATGATCTATGACGACAACAAGGTTGGAGCGTGGATCATCGACTTTGCAAAGACGAATACAGTCCCCGAAGGAAAAGTAGTAGACCACCGGACACCGTGGGTCCAAGGAAACTACGAGGAAGGATTCCTTTTCGGACTTGACTCGCTAATAAGTGTAAGTAGACTTGTAGTTTTTGTGAAGTTGATTATTGGGGAGATTTTGTTCAGTTGGCAACTAAGTAATAAAAATAATGTATAACAAATCTTATTGTTCAATCAGTCATTCACTCTTCAGTCAACACACTAGGACAATGTAATACTACACCAGTCATTCACGCTTCAGTCAACATACTAGGACAATGTAATACACATAAAACAACACCAAGTCTGGACACAAAAACGGGTAATACAGTAATATAAAATTATTGTCATCAATATGTGTTTAGTAATCATGTCGTTTCGGAAATAGCAGCATGATCTTGAGACTCCATAGTGTAGTTAAGACTTATAAAAAAAAAACTAAACTAAAAAAATTGAACCCTAATAAATATTCTATTCTATTCATTAAAAATTTTAAGATGATTTAATGTTACCTACAATGATCCTTGGTTTACAATTTATATTGTGAATTTATTTGCTAATTGCTTTTGATTATTAATTATTTTATATGATCATATTACCTATTTTAAGTAGTTTAGACAGCCTAAACATTATTCTTTAATTAAATTACAAAAATTGTGCCCCCCAAAAAACTGCATATGCCCGTTTCCACTTTACACTACCCATAATAAATACAAACTGTATTGGTACTGTATCTGTGTACTGCTGTATATTGGACAAATTCTAATTCATGTAAACATTAAGACATAATATTAATCATCAGGCTTTGGACTCATTGTGTTGTTTATGATTGCTTTTACTTCACCTCAAATATTAATAATGCTTTTTTTTATTCTAGGTCTTTGAAGAAGTAGATCTACTGTCTCCCACAAATCACAACTCATCTACATCAAGTTCAACAAAGGCTTTGCCTTTCAAATCATAAGAAATGCCTGGTTTTATCAACCAATTGACTGAAATCATCAACATCTTCCATTGACCACAATTAATCATAAATATCGTTGATCGTGTTGACATCCAACTGTTTCTCATCAAAAGCAGACTCAAGTGCAGCTTTGTGATTTGGTTGGATAATATGCTGCAGTGAAGTCTGCAGAGTGAATTTCAATGTTAAAATTCAGAGCCCAGAACATGCTACTCAAGACATAACTTTATATTGTTGTGTCATTTTGAGAACATACGCTAAAAACAAGTTGGTACCGGTTACATGACTAAACAATTACACATGTGCTAAAATATGGAACTTGAACGTAAATAAACATTAGCGGTTCATGTTATGTTACGTATCGGTACATAATTGTGTCCCAATTATTATTTATTTATTTTGTTTAATACACATGTCTTGTTTATTTAATGTCATTTTGTATACAATGTTCTAGTCTGAAAATTATAACAAACAATTGTTTAAATCATGAAAAATTATGTTTAGTTTTTCATGTGTTCTTGTATTAATACTTTATAAAGTTGAAAAATGAAAATGAATCAGCAATTCTATAAATATATTGCAGTAAAGTTTTTTACAATACCTCTCACTCCTACAGTATGTATTCCTTAGCGTGCAAATATTTTAAGCAAAGTAGAGATGGGTCGATCCCCCTAAAATGGTAGATTTCAATGCCACACACACAAATACAAACTTTAAATAATATGTGCAAGGTGATCAGTGTCTGGCCTGAGATGTCTGGTTTACAAGGGTGTGAGTGTGAGGCCCTATTGCTGAAGGCAAACAAATGACTGGAACTACAGTTATTTTGTAATGTTTTGACTTGAAAAAACAGCAACTCGGGGGATTTTGTTTCTTA
Organism: Sweltsa coloradensis; assembly: GCA_024449915.1. NCBI lineage: Eukaryota > Metazoa > Arthropoda > Insecta > Plecoptera > Chloroperlidae > Sweltsa > Sweltsa coloradensis. Next base: position 141,055 of record JAMZAV010000865.1, on the reverse strand, counting down.
CACTTTGGATGAAGTACTGAAATTGCAAAGTATGTTCGTTTGATTGTCTTGGAAGCTGTAGAGCTTTGTTTGAATATTGGTAGAACCACAGACTCACTCTGGATTCTAACCAGGACCCTTGTCAACAAGAGAAAAATTGCCCCTCTTGCTGTTTATGGGTGTTGTCGTGGATGTTTTGTCTCCCAAGCACAAGAGTTGGGAGGGAAGTCTCCTTACTGGTTGTGCTGACGGTGTGGCTAGTAACCTTGCTGATGATGACAGCATGCACGCAGAATTCACTTATTACGTGGCCCTACTACAGGTTTGGTTACTTATAAGTGGCGAGTTTTGTTTGTATCTAGCTGGCTGATTTTCAATGGCCACCATCCGCTTGATAAGTCCCAGAAGGACGAAATACGTTATGGATTAAGGTACCCTAACTAACAACTTTAAATTAGCTGCAGTCGTCATCAGCAGGTTAAAAGTGTTGTAGCCCCATCCCGGGTTTTATGTTCTCTATTCTTTCCTAACCGGTCAACTCTTCTATCTACACCATAGCCATATTGGTAGATAGACCTACACATGTTCACCTTGGCTAAATATCTTGTGGAAACTATATGGGTCAAACCGACGCTTGCGAGTGTGTGATAATATTGTTTTGCTACCCAAATCAAGAAGGCATGGTTCCAGCATGGCCGACTTTGCAGCAGAGTTTTGTCAAACAGGAAACCACTTTTACTAGATTGCACTAATGGCGTTTTCCATTGGCCGCACTCACACTAGTGCGCCCTGGATTGCCACTTGTCTTTTCATTTGTTCAGTTTAGCAATGTTATTCAAGTGGAGGTTGACAACAATGACATCTCTGCACTCGCCGAGTGCATGCCAATGGAAAACGCCATTAATTTCAACTTTTAGCTTTTTGGAGAAGTAATGTTTAGACAACATCTATCCGTCATAAAAGATATCGAAGAAGATGAGGTGTTGAGCCTAGCTAGCAAGCACTGAAAGTCCACAGCCCGAGAAACTGGTGATATGTCACCCCCCGGCTTGACTTATGTTTGAACCGGGTGTTTGATTAATATTATTATGCTATAACATAATCAATAATAATTAATTAATAATTAATAATTAGCAAGAAAGAATTAAAGCATTGTTTTAAAGCAGGGGAATAAAGGCAAACTCGTGACCCATATCGGTATACACATTTTTATATTCTGTGTGTAATAAATAATTGGATGAGCAAAGCAAAGACTCAATTTCACTTATATAATGAGAAAAATAGCACGGGTATTTTTTTGTGTAGGTATGTATGGTTGGTTGTTTGTTTGCACTACCGGGCAAACGGCATATACAGTCTTGATGAAATTTTCAGGAGACCTTAAAAATCTCTTGAACTTATGTTTTTGGGTACAATCAAATAAATATTTCTCATGAATATAGTATTTTAACGTTTTTATAAAAATGTTTAATGCGATGTTTTCCAGATATTTGGCCTACGAACGGCCAAACGGCTACTCCGATCTTGAGTGAATGTCCAAAATCACTGAACTTATATTATGATTTTGGTGACAATCAAAGAAATATTTCTCATAAAAATCATACCTGCTTTTAAGCAATCAACCACGAAAGCTAATCCATCAACGCGACTGGAAAAAGTGTTCGTGAAGCGGCCTAGTAATCAAAGAAGTAGATCCCGTAGGAACTGTTGATATGATATTACTTTTTCAGTTAAATAATCATCGGCAAATCAGTATTAATTTTATTAATTAATTACATGTATAATATGTAACAAATCAAACGTATATTTTATGTTGCACAAAGCCTAACATTAATGTAATACAATTGGAAAAGGCCAACCGGCTATTTTAGTTTAGAGCTTTAGATTTTAGATTGGAAGGGTTGACAGGTTGGGAAAGCATAGAAAACGTAAATCCCAGCCTGAAGGTCTGAGGCGATAAAACTTTTCACCTGCTGATGACAACTGCGGCTAATTTAAAGTTGTTTGTTACCTTAATCTACGACACGTTTTGTTCCTGCTGGGGGGCCTAGCAGGTGATGAACCTGTTAGAAGACCCTGCTCGTATTTTCCTTCAACCTCTTCACCTGCAGCTAAGAACTAGCACATGTGCCTGTGTCATAGCCAAGAGCTTGCAACTTGTAGTATTGTTTCCTTTTGTTTTCAAATCCCAGTCACAATTAGAAGGACAGCCTCTCTCGTTGCCACGGGTCTTGGTTCAAATCCAGGGTAAGACATGGTTCTTTTGTCGCCCAAGCACCAGAGTTCTAGGAGGGAAGCCCCCTCACTGGTTGTGAATCCACCCTTCCTATTTCTAACCTATTCTCAGAGAATGAATGAAGAGGCACCCTGGCCCAGCAACAGCAGGAGGGGCAGCTTTTCTCTTGTTACCAAGGGTCCTGGTTCGAATCCAGGGTAAGTCATGGATTTTTTGTGTTCTGAGCACCAGAGTTGGGAGGGAAGCCCCCTTACTGGTTGTGCTGATGGTGTACCTCAGTATGAATGGTGTGTGAAGTAACTTTTCTGATGATGATGACAACATGCATGCAGAATTTGCTTCTTGCGTGGCCCTAGCACAGGTTTGGTAATGTGTTGTGAGTTTTGTTTGTATGTAGTTAGCTGATTTTTAGTGGCCACCATCCGCCTGATGAGTCCCAGAAGGACGAAACGCGCCGTGGATTAAGGTAACAAACAACTTTAAATTAGCTGCAGTTGTCATCAGCAGGTAAAAAGTTTTGTCGCCCCCAGCCCTTCAGGCTGGGCTTTATGTTCAGTATGCTTTCCCAACATGTCAACCCTTCCAATCTAAATTAATGTAATACAATATTGTTGTAGGTTGTAATTTTATATCTTTATGCAAAATCTAGCTTAGTATATTTTTACTAGTCTAAGGCTGCGCATCGACATTGAATAGTATCTATGGGCTAGTAATAATTTATATTACATTATTAATGTGAGATAGGAACGTACAGCTTACCTTCGAAAAGTGATGGTGGCTGCTGAATTTTGCGATAAATAGAGACATAAATGTATACTAAACACAGAAAAAACACGAGAAGTTTCGACACAAGGTCTCCGCAACATAACGGTAACTCATGGTAATAATTTAATTTAAAGTTTCCACTTTAAAAGTTGAAGATTCACTAGGTTCGATTTTTTGTCCTGCCATCGCTGATGCTCGGTGTAGAGCACCAACATGTTATTCAGACTCCGTGCAGCCTACACTGTAGCGTTATTTTGTCCAGTGTAAACTTAAACTAGTAGCGCTGTGTAGCACCCACTCCAGAGGTGTGTGTGTGATGTAGTGCAGTGAAAAAATGGCGTCAACTCAAATTAAACTGCGTTTTAACGTAATGTAAACATTTCTTATAGGCTTTACATTAGGAATAAATGTTTTTTTATTACAGACATTACGTATTTACTCGAATGTAAGTCGAACGCGAATGTAAGTCGCACCCCAGTTTTGAGATGTCTAAAATCGAAAAGCTGGTTTGCATGCGAATGTAGGTCGCACTGTTATAATATGCAGGTAGACATGCCGTCTAATTCTTTACATTGTAAAATAAAAAAGGACAAGGTAAGTAACCCCTCAACATCAACATCCCATCAGCCTTGGGTCCAAAGAAGTTCTAGGATGCTGCCAAAATATTATGCAGTTGGTAAGTCTTGTTCAGTGGTAGGACTACAGTAAAACCTTTGCTAATCAAACTCAGATACTTCGAAAAATGTTGTATTTCGAACAAAAACATCGGTCCCGACGATCAGTATAGGGTTTAACAGTGTAGACCTATTAGATTCTGTTTATTCTAAATTCTCTTTTTTCGTAATTCGAAAGAATATCTAGGCCTTTACAGTCAATTTAGGTGTGAAATAGTGTGGTTACTTCGAAGAACTTTTCCGCAAACTTTTCCGCCCGACGTTTGAATTCGGAAAATGTGTTTTGAACGGTCTGTAGTACGAGCGAATACAACTTGCCGGCCAGCCGGCCCCCCGCCCAGTCACGTGGTGCCCGCGCATTTCCTTTGTCGGACGCTGCAGCCGGCCGGCAAGTTGTTTTCGCTCGTACTACAGACCGTTCAAAACACATTTTCCGAATTCCTAGGTCTTCAGTTACGAGAGTATTTGCATCGAGTGGTAATTGTTCTGTGATTAGCTGACCCCGCACGTCTTGGTGTACATGAAGTTTTCGTTTGGGAACATCATTATCTATTGAAAACCGCCGATTTTTTTTTTCAAAAAGTTTGCATGCGATTGTAAGTCGCACCCCACTTTTAGACCTTTCAATTTTCAATTCTTTGTGCGACCTACAATCGAGTAAATACGGTACTTCTTTCATACAAATGTAAATAGAATTCAAAATTGTACAGAATTATTTAAGCGATCAAAAGATGTTACATTAGAGCATTTTTACTCGCTTGTCTTCGTGTAGTGTAACCATAATTCGGAATTCCCTACACTAACACTGTACACCTGCACTGCTGAAAAGTGTAGGACAAAAAAACAAACCTACTGTATTGAGGTAATTTAAAATTCCAGCTTTGCAGCAATTCAGGTCTGCCTATTTATTCATGGGCGTAGGCCTATAAAGTCATAGAACACAATCATTTAGAACTCATTTATGTATTTAAGCTGAGTGTGCCTTACAGTGAAAATAATCAAAATATTGATCTGTTTTATAGGCGTCCGCGTATTAACTCATGAGTAATCAATCAATTTAAAAAATTTGATGTTGATTATTTGAATTTTCATGTTAGAAAAAGGTTCAACATCTCAATGTGACATTGATTACTTCTATTTGTCTTTGATGTCAATGTTTACATTTCAAATCGATGCCCAGCCTAGCCTTAGTTATTAGTTTTCCTACATTACATTACAAATAATGTTCCCACATTGTGCCAAAATTTTGTAGACTAATTGATTAAAATATAGCAAACTTAAATTAGGTCACAGCCTCATAGGTACCAGTACTAGTAATGTGGTCCGAGGCTAGTTGAACCAAAGCTCAAGGGGTATATATAATATTACTGTGTTGCTAAAGCATGATGGATCCCCCTATACAAAAATAATCCATAGCAACAAAAATGGCCGTAAACGAGAAGTGAACATAAAATACTGGCTCTTGTGTTAAGCGTAAGCTGTATATTTTATTATATTATGTAGCAACAATATGCATTTACAAAAACATAATAAATAAGAACTAATAATAACTAATAAGGCCTACATGTTAAACAATATTCAAAAACTTGGTCTTCGGTCACAATTTAACGTACCGTAGCCTACATTTTAAATCAGAAAAACAGCAAACATCATAGGCGTATCAAATATAAACACTAGGACCTACTCCCTTTTGGAACAATAGATATATTTCCTAATTTAAAGAATTCATATTATAATCATAATGTTAGTAGGCCTAGACTTGCAAAGGATATATCACTGTCAAATTATAGTTGCCAATATTTTGCAAAAGCTTATTTAACTAAACATAATTATTTATGATTCATTGAATCATTGGTACTTATGCCAAAGCCATAAATTGAATATAAACTGTTGCTCCATTAACAATACAGTACTGTAATGAATTACTTTGGCCTTTAATTGAAGTAATAAGATTGTAGCTCACTGGCTGGACAACGCTTCTCGGTCACGAAGCGGGCAAGGGTACTTTCTCCTTTTTGCGATGTTCCCGTGCACGCTCTGGTGTACCTGTAGGAGAGATGGCAATTTTATTTTTGATGTTTTAAAGATACAGTAGTAACAAAAACATCTTACAATTGTTCACAAGTTTGGGTTGAATTATCTTTATTGGATGAGCGCAGCGACCGAAGCGAAGATTCCATTTCACTACACAGGAGAAAAAAATCCGGAATGTTTGTTTTTCTTTCTTTCTTTTTTTTGTTCTTTTCGTTTGTATTTTTGTGTGTTTGTTAACATGATTCCGGCTAAACCAATACTCCAATTGCAATGAAATTTTGTGGAGGCCTTCAAAATCTCTGAACTTAGAACTGCCACGTTTTTGAGCCAAATCGAAAAATTATTTCTCATGAAAATCGCAATTTTATGATTTTTTTAAATTTTTAAACCATTTCTTTGACTTATAACACCTAAGCCTACAAGCTTTATCCAATTGTAATGATTTTTTCACAAAACCTTAATTTTATAAATTAATATATTCGTGTGAAATTTGAGCGCAATCGAAAAATTATTTCTCATGAAAATCACAATTTTACATTTTTTTAAAAAATTTTTTATTTCTTCGACTTATAACACCTATATGCTTTATCCGATTGTAATGATGTTTTTACTTTTTACAGACCTTAATTTTATGAATTAATATATTTGTGTGAAATTTGAGCGCAATCGAAAAATTATTTCCCATGAAAATCGCAATTTTACGATTTGTTTTTTTAAATTTTCTTCTACTAACTAACACCTACATACATGCTTTATCCGATTGTAATGATTTTTTGATTTTTTTCACAGAACCTTAATTTTATGAATTACTATATTCGTGGGAAATTTGAGGTTAATTGAAGAATAATTTTTAATGCGTATCGACGTTTTAAAAAAATTACATCAAGCAGACGGTGACCTAACCAAAGAACATCCAAAGAAACTTGTGCGTCCTATGGGCCGAATTTTCCATTGTTGTCTCCAATATTGCTTTTTCTTTGGTACCTAGCCCTTTTCGTTTCTGTTTGTACAGTTCATGAAATATTTGCTACTTCTTGTGACTAATCTTCAATTTAAATACCATCTGCATAACACATGGCAGCTCAATGCACACCAATTACGCTCATCTAACAACATGCCTGAAAAAGCGTTTGCGAAGCTTCCTAGTAACAATAATTAACAATCAGTGATCACACATAAGTAGGTACTGTATCATTTATTCTACCGGGTACAGAGTTTAGTTAAGGGTTGTAAAAGTACCGGTACATAGTAAAATTAATATCACTACCGGTATCATTGATTCTTTAAAGGGTGGACAACATGGGGCTACACTTCTTTTTCTTTATAAAAGTGAGTAGCGGTAGGAGATAGGCCCACACTTTGCTTTCCACAATAAAAGTGTTCATAATTAGGTAGGTACAGTATTATGCAACTTGAGTAGTAAATTAATATATTTTGTCCCAATACTAACAACAAAACTAAACTATTGCAACTTTTGGGAATAGGGTAATGGTCAAACTAATCTCCCACCAGAGCGCAGATCGAGGAGTGACCACAGTTGTCTTTACATTGATAAAATAGGAATTTTTACAACAATTTGGTAGCAGTGCATTATTGTTGTGGTGGGTGACAGATTTCCCACCAGAGTGCAGAACGATTGACGTTTGGTCACTGCTATGTGTAAGTTCCACTGGAACCAAAATGTAAAGAGTCCTGTGGTCACTGCCCGATCATGCGATCCTGGTAGAGAATCGAGGCGGACCAGCTTGGCATTGAAATTTTTTTTTACATAAACATAAGAGGGTTATACGATAGGCCAAATTTGCTTTTGAAAATGAAATTCACTGAAAAGACCCTTTACAACTATTTTCCAAGGTAGGCCTACCTGGATGTTAGGCGGTCTCCAACACTCTGTGTAGAAATACATATGCATACCTGGCATTTCAGTTGGCACTTCTGGCAAGGTTGGTTCTCCTTCGGCTGTATCAAGTGTTGCAGTTGGTGCATCTGGCAGTTGGGACTGGACTATATCCTCCAGCTCTGCCAGCACATCGTCTTCGTCCTCTTGAGTCAGTGCACCACTCAGAAGCTCGTCAAGTTCCTAACAGCAAACAAAACTTCAAAATGAATGCCTTCTGAACAACTATTGTTATCCTTGATAAAGCACAACAATATTTGTGGATTACTGTTACCGGTTAATGAACAAAAAGGTCATCCATCAATGTGGCTGTAAATAGAGCTACTAACAAGTAAGAATGCTATTGCAGCTTTCTCAGTTTTAATTTGCCAGTCAATTATTGCTTTACATACTTGCTAGTTGCTACATGTAGCTAGGCCTCTAGACTAGATGAAATCTGTATAGGCCTACTATTTACAAAAACAGGATAAAAAAGCATCCCTGTAAAATAGGAACACCAGGGCAGTTTTAATAAATTATATATTGCTACACTTTGTTCCAACATCATTAACATCCAACAAACAAATCCAAATTAAATCATTAAATTCTTATTACCTACCTTAACCACCAACTCAGTCACATAACTGATTTACAGAGGGCACTTTACTGATAAAGTCAGTGTGGACTATCACGTTATGAAGAATGGCCACCATACTAAAGCTCTACTGAGACAAAATTATAAGTAACTGCACAAAATGGACAGTGACAAAAAAAAATACCTAGCCAAGATTGCCAGGGCACACAAGTCACAATTAAGAAGAACAAGCTTACCTGCTGCTTTTCTATTCCTTCCCTAGTCTCCTCGAGTATACGCTCCACTTCGTCTATATTCAACACTTCATGTACTTTCTTCAGCGCCGCATTTCCAACTTTTAGTCCTTCCAAAACCTATTTCAAACAAACACAACTGCAATAAGTTTTCTTTGTAGGGTTGCCAACTCTGACAAGAAGCATAATCTGATCAAGTTAAAAAGTAAAAATATATAGTAACCGATAACGGTAATCAGTGACGGCTCATGTGCACAGGTGCAAACGCGCACAGCCAAATATCTCCGCGAACTATGTACCTGTACCTAAATTAAGTCTCAAAGCCAATCTAAATATTACCAATTGAGTAATGTTTGTATGGAGATTTGGCCAGGCCAAAACATTGCATAAATATTCGGCAGGAGTCATTCTGCAGTAAATGCTGCCACTGAGGACATGGTCGAAGTATATTCTTCCTTACCAAAGAATATCCGTGCACCGGTATAACATGCACTGGGGGTGAGCTCTCAGAGTGTGCGTATAGTTTTATGGCTTTCTTCGAGTCTCCAAAACCAGCCCAAGGTCGGATCTTTGGTTAAAAACGTACTTATGTAATAGCTCAACTAGAGCACGAGCGTACAAGGTATGGTCTTGAAACCTGCCATTCTATTTAGCTTGCAGTTAGGGTTCATTGCTTCCAGGTTTCCAGATCTCTTTCATCTCCTCGGTCTGGTTAGTTGCCGGGTGAAGTTGTTTGTGTGAGGCTGGGTGAAGTTCACGAGTGTTAAAAGTGGTGATACAAATTCAGTTTTCAAGTGCTATATTTTGGTGCCGTGTAATTAAAAATAATTACATTGGTAAAAAGCGACTTTAGTTTAAGATAAAGATACGAGTGATCAAGGCCCATGTCGGGGTAGAGGAAGGGGATTTATTATGGTATTAACATACATACGTATATGCTCGATTGCAAGCCGACCACTGATTAAAAGTTCATCCAACGAAAAAGTATAGCATTTAAACAGGATAAGTTTGACATATTGTCAAACATTGTATAAATTTGCACCTCCACAAAAATCATCCACGAGCCGTCGCTGATGGTAATGCTTATTGAAAACAAAAACTAAACTAAACATTGAACTAATCTATGTAGGGCATATCAAGTCAAGCTTGTACTTTTTTTAAATAATTAGAGTTAACCTTTTTCTTAACCTGAATGATCATAATTAATAGGTGTAAATCTATTGGAGGCCTTCTTATTTAGAATGAAAACTATTATTATGAATCGTTAAGTGATAGGGACTGAAATCATCATCATTATCCATTGCCGTTTCCTGCTTCTGGCAGGGGCAGCTTGGGTTTAGCAACCAAAGTTCTCCACTTCTTTCTATCCTCCCACAATCGTATCTCTTCCACATCTTCCCAGCTCTCTCCTCTTGCCTCCAAGTCTCCTGCTATGATGTCCACCATCTCTTCCTTGATCTACCCCATCTTCTTCTTCCTTCAATCCTTCTTTCATACATATTCTTGGGCATCCTATTTTCCCCCATTTGTTTCATATGTCCATACCATCTCAACCTTGTCCTTGATATCATGTCACTTAACTTTTCTACACCTAGCATTTCTCTAATGTCCGTGTTTCTTATTCTATCCCTTCTCATCTTGTCCACTGTGCTCCTCAGGAATCTCATCTCTGCCGCCTGCATTTCCTCTCGATCCCCCATTGTCCAGATTTCTGCTGCATACATAAGGATCGGTATGAAATAGGTTTTATATCTAGTGTCATAATTCCGTGTCCCCTTCTCCTGGCATAGTTACCTACAACCTCACTCTTTACCACGCTTATTTTCATACAGCTGCTTCTGCTAGGTTTCTATTCCACAAGTCTGTATGTATATCTTTGGAGTACCTCGTCATACTCGGACCATGCCACCAAGTCATTGGCAAACAACATAACCTCCACATCTTCCATTGCCACCATCTTTACCTTGTTGTGGATGTCATCCATCACAATTATGAATTATGAATAACAGAGGTGACAACACACTTTCCTGCCATAGCCCAGTTGTTATTTGGAACCACCCTGACAATCCAAATTGTGTTTTCACACAGCTTTCACAAACTTCATACATACTTTTAACCCTGTCTAAAAGTCCATTATCTACTCCTTTTCTTTCCAGACTCTCCCATACCACTTTCTTTGGCACACTATCACGCTTTTACTATGTCTAAGAAGACCATACTCATTCTTCTTCCAAGCTCCCAACTCTTTTCCATGGCCTGTCTAAGTACGAATAGAGAATCTATTGTGGATCTTCCCCATCTAAATCCGTATTGTTCCTCATTCAACATGTGGTCAACCTCTCCTCTTATTCTTCTGTCAACAATCCTTTCATAAATCTTTGCTGTATGGCATAGTAAAGTGATCCCTCTGCAGTGGTTAAAGTGGGGCGGTATGAGCCGGTATGCATACCTTTACTAAAATTACCGGCGGTATGCCATACCGGGACTAATTTGTGATACATTTTATGCACATTGTCGAATTATGTTGAATAATATAAAATTAGTAAAATATAGGCATACGATCCCAAATACTACCCCAATATTGGCAAACAAAAACAAACATAGGCCTATACCCGTCTCAAAGTGATTTATAATTGTTTCTGACAACACACCCTAAAAAAAATCCCTGCGGGGCAAAAATGGGGGGCAGCGCCCCCCAGACCCCCCGGCGTTTCCGCTTCAATATTTTCTTCAGCATAAGTGCATACTGTTACTATTCCAAATCCACTTTAACCACTGTCCCTCTGTAATAAGTACATTTTTTTCGATCACCTTTCTTGTAAATCGGCACTATAACTCCTTTTCTCCAGTCATCCGGTATCTTTTTTTCTTTCCACACAGTTCAAATAACTCTATACAGCCACTGCATGGTAACTGGGCCTCCTGCTTTTATCATCTCTGCCACCAGTCCATTAACTCCTGCTGCTTTTCCATTCTTCATTCTTTTCAGTGCCATCTCCACTTCTTGCCAGGTTGGACCATTCACTTCTCCCTCCTAACTTCTAATTCTTCATCCCTGTCCACTACTTCTTCTGCTCCTGCATTTAACAATTAATTGAAGAACTCTTTCCATTTTTCCTTTATCTCTTCTGCATCAGTAATGAGTCTCTCCGAGTCATCCGTTAGGTATCTTTGTCCCCCCTCTTTCTTTTCTCTTTCTCTTCACTATGTTATACAACATCTCCTTGTTTCCTTCTGCATCTTTGCATCTTTGACTGAAATATGATAAGTAAATCATGATATATTATCCTACCTGATTTTCAATTTGTGAAAACTCGAGGTCATGCACCAATCGTTCCATATTCTCCAACTGCCCATCAGTTTTTTGTAAAATTTGCTCCTGGAACTTTTTCTTTCTGAGCAGAAGCTTTGCACGACTGAAAAATATCCAAGCAAAAATACAGAGTTGACAAAAACATGAGTCCAGAAAAGATTGTGAAGTCTTGGCCTACGGCCTCAGCCAATATAAATATGGTTACGGTAGGGCTACATTAGGTACGGTAGCCCAGGGGCGACGCTAGGATCTTACATAAGGGGGGGGTGACTGGGGGGCGAGTACAATGGTTGGGGGGGCAAATCTAAATCTCAATGTAGGCGTGTAAATCTAATCTCCCCCCCCCCCCTAGAACATCGTGTCCACTCTGTGAAATACCCTGCACAGCGGTAAACAATAACACGTCTGCTAATACGGATATAAATTAAAAGTTTTCTTTAACGAGAAGTGCATGTCCTGTGTTAATCTGGGTATAGCTACTGACTGGACACGGTCCTTAGAATTATTTTCTTTGTACGTCGCCCACACAATACAGCTATTTTTATGACCCTGGCTGTTATTATGTTGTTTAAGTCCCTAATCCGACGATAAAGCATTTTCCCAATTGGAAAAGCCATTAGTAATAAAAGTTGCTGCGCTCGCGGTGTGAAGAGTTCCAGACGAAAAATGCCGGCACGCAAAACAAAATACTGCGGTTTTGGTAGAGCTGTACTCAATCCACGGAGCCTACTGGCGATCCTGGAACTTCAACCTTATCACTCGCGCGAAAACAAAACAAAGGAGCTGTCAAACACAAACCAAAATTGTGCGTCTACGTCAAATAAAGAAATTAATAAAGTAAATCAACAAAATCAACTTGACTAAAATATAGATAGAAAATATTTATGAATTTCACTCGCATTGCGTTTGCTTAATTATTGTCACAGTAAAAAAAAGCATTACACGTTGGTTGGGGGGGGGGCGGCAGGGGGGGCGGGGACGGTTCATGCCCCCCCCCTAGCGTCACCCCTGCGGTAGCCGTTAATAATACTTATGAAGAACACGAGTGGTTTACGTGCAAAGTGCCATTGGTTAATAATCAAGGTAACAAACTGTTGGCATAAATTTCAAATGGTGAAGTTTAACAACTACATTGGTGTTCCTGTTAACCAGTTAGGTACGGTAATCTGCCAGCAGTGCGATTCCCAAAAAGCTGCGTTAAATGTAGAAATAACAGCAACACCATCAGCCGTCACATATTAAATGTGGTAAGCCTACGCCGAAGCCCTAGTGTTCACACATTTAACACCTGCCTTATGACGTTTTTCATTGGCCCCACTCGTGCATACTGAACGTGAACTAATGTCAGAATCATCATCCACTAGGAATTATTTGAGTGTGAACTGTGAACTAAGTGCCAGTCACGGAAACTATGGTGGTGCATTAGGCCCAGTTCTCACAACTGTGTTTTAGTCTTAAGAAATTGTTTTAGAATAAGAAATCCGATATCCTGATTTAGGTTAGTAGACCTAATGTTTTAGTGGCCTCTCATAATGAAGTTACTCCTTTTGATTAGTCGTCGTAAGCATTATTGATGTCTTGATTAGTCCGTCATAAGAATTTTGTTGTTATAACAATTTCTTAAGACAAAAACAAAAACAATGTAACTCGCAAGTCCTATCCCCTTATAACTAAACCAATTAGTGGGAACTGGGCCTTAGGAAAGAAATTAGAAGTGTTGCACTGAGCCGCACTGGGTTCGAGGGGCAGTGGAACTCGAGTTAGAGCAATAGGCCTATGGCGGCCCTTGACTTGCATGATTTGATTTGACACCATGTTTGCACCATTTTTGACAAGTCGTGTTCCACTGGAGATTGAACTAGCCTAGCCTAGATTGCATGAGTGCCATACTGGGCAAGTGCAATTACGTTTCAGTGCAAACTTTATGGGCACTTGGTGCATACTGCATACCAATGGAAAACGCCATAAAAAGATCACCATGCAGGTTAATTCAAATTGTATTGTAGGCCTATAGTTTTTAACAGGCTAAAAATTGTTTTTAGTAGGCCTAATTCCTTACTCTTTTTTCCCATTACGGAGTAGTGTGCGAGCTAGTTCTCGATCCTTCTCCAGTGTTAATTCAATACGTTTTTGGTACTGTTTTAGTTTATCTCTCTGCTGCTTCATTTGCTGTAAATAAAAAGTACACAAGGATGACAAACTAGGCTAGCCTAGGGAGGGCCTAGCTAGGCCTAGGCCTTTGCAAAGATTGAGGTTATGGGCATCCGTCTTACCAAGACGGCTTTGTCCTGCTCAGACACTCTACTTTGAATCTTTTTGCTTTTTCCAAATAATGAACCCATGTTAAATTTATTATATAATAATGTACGACTAGCTACCCCACATGAACCGCTAAGTAAATAAACAATATAGGCTACGAAATATCTACGGCCTTGGCCAAGAAATGGCACAAAACGGAACACAAGCTGGTCTGACACTGACAGATTAACAGTGATAAAAACGTAACAAAATAAATACTGAAACTGAACCAATAATTTCACATTTCAACGTTGGTCACTAATATTGTTTGGCGTTTTACTTTTAGGCCATCTTTTCAGTGTTGTTTGTCCTTGTTTCCTTGCACGCCGGCCTGAAAAGGCTGTAAATTATATACTTTTAAATAAAAGAAGTGTGATCAATGGAGGGTAAACGAAAAGCCCAAGAATTGAGTCTCGTGCCAGGCAAGAAAAAAGCACGAAATGAGATAAGTTCAATATATAGTAAAGGTGACATTATATCCCAAGCAGAAGGCATTATTCGCACGTCCTCTCTTGCTGCCCCTATCATGCTTTTGGAGGGCCACGATGCAGAAGTATTCACGGTAAAATTTCATCCAGAAGGTAAATATTTGGCTTCAGGAGGATTCGACCGTCACATTTATCTATGGTCCGTGTATGGAGAGTGCAAGAATATATCTCTTATGTCTGGTCATTCTGGTGCATTGATGGAGCTGCATTTTTCCAATGATGGCAATACTATCTACACAGCAAGTACAGATTCCACTGTAGGACTGTGGGATATTGAAACAGGTGTTCGCATAAAAAAACTCAAGGGGCATTCAACCTTTGTAAATTCATGCCACCCAGCAAGACGCGGGCCACCATTGGTATGTTCGGGTTCAGATGACTGTTGTGTAAAAATTTGGGACCCCAGGAAACGTGGGCAATGCATTTCACTAAATAATACGTATCAAGTTTGTGCTGTAACATTTAATGACACGTCTGAACAAGTTGTAAGCTCGGGAATCGATAATGACATCAAAGTTTGGGATTTGCGTAAAAACAGCGTATTGTATCGTCTTAAGGGTCATGTTGATACAGTCACAGGGTTGAGCCTTTCACCAGATGGCTCGTATGTTTTATCTAACTCGATGGATAATTCGTTACGCATTTGGGATGTACGCCCGTTTGCTCCTCAAGAGAGATGTGTTAAAATTTTTGCTGGACATCAACACAACTTTGAGAAGAATCTGTTGCGTTGTGCCTGGGCCCCAGATGGCTCTAAGGTATCTGCTGGTTCAGGAGATCGATTCCTTTATATATGGGATACAACTTCAAGAAGAATTCTGTACAAGTTACCTGGACATAATGGAAGTGTGAATGATGTTGATTTTCATCCAAAAGAACCTATTGTTGTGTCAGGTTCTAGTGATAAGCAGATCTATATGGGAGAAATAAATTTACTTTAAATTTGTGTTTTGATTTGTGGCTCATGATGGGCCTTACTTAGGCCTATATTACGTCGGGTACCTATAGCATTAGTTTATTCAAAGCCCTACCTAGTAGGTCCTAAGCCTAGATATTGTGTGAAAGGTTAACAAGCAGGTGCGGTTCTACGGGGCTAGTGCCACTAAATTCTCTGATAATTTTTTCTGAATTTCTGTTTTGAGATGGATTGTGATTTTGATAATGTACAAAATGTACTTCTGCCTCCTTTGTTAAATAATTTTATCAGATCATTCTTGTGTTACATGAGTTCCAAATAATAGGCCCTATTAGCCTAGTTCAGCTAGGGGTAAGTTAAAAAAATACAATATTTTTAAACTTGCTTGTTGAAAGAACTTCTTTACTTTCAGCACCATTTTAGTTGTTTCTGTGATCGCAAATGCAAATTTAAAAAATCATTGAATACGAGCATTGTGTCATAAATATGCCACTAGAATAGGCCTATCCAGAATTTTTGTATTGTCGAAAATACACCTTCTAAAAAGCACAAGTAAAAAATGCTCTTGCAGGGCAATTCTGGGGTGATACCACCCCCCACCCCCCTAAGGTTGTTCCAGATTTCTTGCACACATTTGCAGCCTTTTTTTAAATTTGTTATTTCTTGTAGGTTTAAATCGCAATGGATGTAGCTGCTTTTGTTAGCAGTTCTCAGTAAATTCGTACCGGATGTCTGTTTAAAATTTCCTCGCAATCTGTTCAGCGATTCAGCTGATTTTTTATGTACAGACAGACATAGGCCTACACGTACAGAATAACAGAAAAGCCGATTCTTTTGAATGGTTTCCTCGGTTGCTGCGCTCCCTCGTCTAATAAATGGTTTATTGTCATTAAACGAGGGAGCATAGCGACTGAGTGATTTAACTTAAACGGCGCTCATTCTGTGAGTCTGTGTGTGGGTAGGCCTACATCGAAAATTAGCCAAATCGCTGAACAGATTGTGCTGAAATTTTAAACAGACGAGTTTTCTGAGAACTGCTAACAAAATCAGCTAGATCCATTGCGATTTAAACCTACCGGTAGGCCTACAAGAAATAATAAAAAGAAAAATAGGCTGCTAATGTGTAGGAAATGTTTCAATTCAACGGGACGCCTGAATAACGCCGAATGGAATAACGCCGAATCGATTGTGTGTAGTGTACTTGCCAATTTTCCTCCTAACCTTTCTTTACCAACTCAAAAGAGTAGCGTGGTACGTACACTACACATGATCGATTCGGCGTTGTTCCATTCGGCGTTTTTCAGCGCCCCCAATTCAACGACAATTGTTAGCATGTAGGTGCTACCTATAAGCTGAAAAATTTTTAAAAAAAAAAAAAAAAAATCGTAAAATTGCAATTTTAATGAGAAATAATTTTTCGATTAGCCTACGCTAAAAAAACGGGGCAGTTCTTGGTTCAGAGATTTCGAAGGCCTCCATAAAATTTCATCGCAATTGGAGTACCCGGTTTAGCCGGAATCGTGCTCACAGACATACAATAATACAAACAAAAAAAAGAAAAACATTCTGGATTTTTTTTTCCAGTGTAGTGAAATGGAATCTTTGCTTTGCTCGCTACGCTCATCCAACAAATTTACTTTTTCCCCCAGTTAGGTATATTTTAAAACATAATTTACATAGTTTGTGGAATAGTTGGTTGCAACAACAAAGATAAACAAAAATTTTCTCCTTGTTTAGAGTTAATTTGCAATTTTTATATGTCGGCCTAGGCATTTATTTTTTTAAATATAATTTTCATGTCATTGCTTGTCTGATTATGTTCCAAGTAAAATGTTCAAAACCATGTAGGGCCTATTCCCTAGTCATTTGAAATCCCTACTGATAAAAGCTAGCATTGTAATATTATTAAATTTTCAAAACAAGATTTCTACTACGAGATGCATTATCCTACCGTAATGTTTACGTAGACTGGAGGCCTATGTAAAAGCAAATGTAATTAATCATTAGGGCCTACTAATGTAATTGGCATTACGTTCTGGTGTCGATCTAATGTCCCATTTTCTCGTTTAATTAATTATGGGATAATGTTGATGTGTTAAAGAACAAAAATAATAAATAAATTACATACGAGAAACTTTCAACCCATGCCAATAAACATAAGAAAATCTTTACTTTGCTCTGAAGCTAGCGTATTAGAACAATGAAATATGAGTACGTATGACGGTGATAGGTAATGCAAATTCCCTACATGGTTAGTTATGTATGCCCAATGTTAAACCCATGTACTCTGCCTACTGATGTTCAGCAGCCCTAATACAAGCTTCAAAGGTGAGATTGATTGTATCATTCATTATTAATTAATTGTTGATAATGTATTGTTGTTATTTGTAATTATGTGCACATCTATTCATGCAATGTATGGAAATAAAACATTACCTACCGGTACCTAATAACTTACTAGTTTTTTTTACTAGATGGCCACCTGTTGTACCAGTTGAATAAAATTGTGTCGTATAATATCATAAATCTTTGGCTGATCTTGACATAAGATGAATTGTTTTGACCACAGTCTCTGAATCTCGAGTAGAGTTAGTTAGTTACTTGTTCCATACTGATCTATGCAATCTGTTTGTTGCAATGTTTGATTTTAACTAGTACTTAATACTATAGTACATTTACTTGCGAGTTGGACACATTGTTCTCTTCGAGAGCGGAGTTCTTTTGTATGTCAGCTAATTGAATTCTATACAATTTCAGATTCCAAGGAGCATCACGCCCGATGATTGATAATAGGATTAGACTAGAATGTCATACAAATATTTAATTAATAAAGTAATAAATAAGTTTATCCAATACTTAAATACCAATACACTAATCATACATTTTTGTAATAGCATTTTTTTAAATTTTAATAATGATTTTGATTGCATGGTAAAAACTTATTTCTTTCTTTCTTAGTTAAATATTTTTATGACATCCTTGTCTAATCCTATTGTCAATCATCGGGCGTGTTGCTCCTCGGAATCTGATCCTCCCACAAGGATATTTCATGTACACAAACCTTAAGTACCTCATAGTTGGGGATGTACACGATAATCGATAATCAATAACGGATATAATTTCAATAATCGATAACCGAAATTCATTATCGATTATCAAAGTATCAATTAATTGGTCAATAGTGGCATGCACCAAACCCTAAAGACGGAGATTATCTCTTGTTGTGCCATACACTGGCTGGGCTGATGTTGTCACACTCGAGATTTATGTTTTTGAAATGAGCTATCAGTCGATAACGGAAGCCAAACACATGACATCGAAGACAGCGAGGTAGCAAACCAAACGCGATTGTATTGTTTTGACTTACACTTGCCACACTTGAGGTTCCACTAAAGTTCGGAACAGGCTTTGTTGGTGATATCAATAATATCGATTTGATAATGACATTACCATTTTGATAATCGATAATGAAAAAAGTATCGATACTCATAATTTAATAAATCGTTCCAAATATGAAAGCATGCAGAAAGTAAACTCAAGGATCCAGAATACCAGCATTACAAAAGTTTTGCAAATGGGATCTCCTACTCACTAAATAAATATATACAGTATCAATGTAGGAAGTAACACTTGAGAGGAGTTTAGACGCTCAGCTTTCTGTTTTTCCTGGCAAATGGTTAATAGCATTAGTACCATTCATATTTTACACAAACGTTGATATCCATCTGATCATCTATGATATCCAGTACGTGTAGCCTATTTCTAAATATACATAGGGCCTATATATATATTTTTTAAATCATGAAATCTCCATAATTTACTCAATTTTGGGGATTTATTCCTAGTGTACAGATTTTTAAAACGCAAATTTTCATCATCGTTTTAATAAATGTGAACGCTCGGGCTAATTTGGTAAATCGTCAGGTAAACGGTTTGATGGGAATTTGCTGAATTGAAATCCATGTTTTGGATTTCCCATTTTTTACGTTTTGGACTTATGGCTTGCAATTGATTTTTATGACTCATTTTTGCAACCAAATGTGTAGATATCAATGTAAAAGTACTTTATTAACATTCATACAAAATTTGGTAATGATATTACCAACCGTTTAGAAGAAATCATCAACACCAGAGTACCTACGCTCATTTGAGTTGGGCCAAGCTCAGCGACTAAATATAACGTGCCAGACTCCGACTTAGGAGGTCGCAGTTTCAATACCTGCCACCAGCAATCCTGACAGTTTTTCCAAGTCTTTCTGTCCTTAAAAAAATATATATATTAATATTTGCATTCTCATTTACATTTGAACATGTTACATTATAAAAAAATAAAAAGGAATGCAAGAATGACAGAAAGAGCATCAGCTGTGATTGAAGTGTGTGATTGTGAGTGAAGCGAAGACTTCAATTTCACTTACCCGTCAAAAAATTTAGCTCCAATGTTTTTTTGATTTTATGTCTGTTTGTTCGCACGCTACCGGGCAAACGGCATATGCGATCTTGATGAAAATGGGAGGGGACCTTCGAAATCTCTGAACTTAGACTTGCCACGTTTTTGGGTACAATCGAAGAAATATTTCTCATGAATATTGTACTCTTACGATTTTTTTTCGATTTTTAGTGCGATATTTTCGTGACATTTGGGCCGATTCTGACCAAACGGGTGGGGCTACAACGTTCATATTTTACATGGTATGGACATTAAGGTTATGGTGATGTATTGCTTTTTGAAAGAAAAAATTGAAAAAGTTAGCCAGAATCCATAGAATAAAGGTTTTAATATGCATTTTTTTTAGGTTATAATAACATGATGACCGAATCTTTGCTACAACCTACTAAAGTAATCTTTGATGCTAAGGAGAAGGAGACATCTATTGATTGCTGATTGGATGAGCGAAGCGAAGACTTCAATTTCACTGACCCCTCAAAAAATTTATCTCCAATGTTTTTCTGTTTGTTCGCACTCTACCGGGCAAACGGCATAAGCGATTTTGATGAAAATTGGAGGGGACCTTCGAAATCTCTGAACTCAGACCTGCCACGTTTTTGGGTACAATCGAAGAAATATTTCTCATGAATATTGTACTTTTACGATTTTTTTTTGGGTTTTTAGTGCGATATTTCCGTGACATTTGGGCCGATTCTGACCAAACGGGTGGAGCTACAACGTTCATATTTTACATGGACATTAAGGGTAATGGTGATATGCATTGCTTTTTGAAAGAAAAAGTAAGCCAGAATCCATAGAATAAAGGTTTTAATATGAGTTTTTTTAGGTTTATAATAACAATTAACAATAGAAACTTGACAACAATCACCAACAATGCATTCAAAAGGCACTTGAAGAAGAAAAGAGATTCCACGCAAACTAAGAACTTAGAAAAAAGCTCATCCATCAACGCGACTAAAAAAAGCGTTCGCGAAGCGGCCTAGTTATTAGTCATGCCAATACAAGGAATTGAGTCTTCTTTAAAGTTCAGCCCTTGAACATTGCTTGCGCAATTCAATGAACTACCAAAATATCTATTTTTACACATAAACCCAAACCAAACAAAGTGTATAATAGTATCCTTGCACATAAGAAAACCCTAACGTGAGTACCTAAAGGGACCTTTCCTTTTCTTGTCTTCTATAATGAGTATTTTCAGTTACTCAAGGTTGCACCATTAAGGCTGTTCCACCCTGTTTTTCCATTTTCTAAAATATGCAACAACGTAAAACTGTAGTGGATGAAATTGAAACCTGGCACTATAAGAACACCAAAACAATTTTTTATTTTTATTTTTCTGATCGGGCACCCTGCATATATTGCATCTTCAAAATAGTATCAAACTGCAATTGTATCCAGTACATCGTTCAACGTAGATTGTGTTTCTGTGACATTTAAGTTTGACTGTTTTTCTACGCTTTAATAAAGAGAAAATTTGGAATTTTACAATTTGATATGTTCCACGAATTTTTTAGATAACCGGTATTTTTTGTCAATTTGTACCGGAAAACGGAAAAATTCGCAGGGGACACGGTTCCGAAAAGTCCCATGTTTTCATGTCACAGAAACACAACTATCTACGTTGAACGATGTGCTAGATACAATTATTGCAGTTTGAAACTATTTTGAAGATACAATATATGCCGGGTGCCCGATCAAAAAAACTTGAAAAAAATTGTTTTGGTGTTCTTATAGTGCCAGGTTCCAATTTCATTTACTATATTTTTACATAGTTGCTTATTTTAGAAAATGGAAAAACAGTGTGGAACAGCCTTAAGGAAGTTGTTGCTCACCTGTCCTGTCTGTATACCTGAGATAAAAGTGACCATAAAACATTTGTAATGAGGTTACATAATGGAAACGGTAAACAAAATTAATTAACTTCTGATTAATTTAATTATCTAGTAAGAAACACTCTACCTCCCTTTGACGATCAAATCTTAGCACCCTATTGTCAACAATATAAGTAAAACCATATTGAACAGACTTATCAAGAAAATTTAACTAGGAAGCTTCTCAAACGCTTTTTTTCAGGCGCGTTGTTGGAGGTGCATTGAGCTGCCATGTGTTATACAAATTTTCTGCCATTCTGTGGAAAAATCATTACTAAGTTGAAGATTTATTTTTAATAAAATTAAATAAATTAAAAATTCACTTAATTTTTTTAATTTTTTTTATCGTAATTAAAAAAAAATAAAAAATCGTACAATTGTGATTTTTATTTGAAATAATTATTCGATTGCGCTCAAATTTAACACGAATATATTAATTTATAAAATTAAGGTTCTGTGAAAAAATCATACAATAGGATAAAGCATGTAGGTGTTATAAGTAAAAGATTTTTTTTTAATCGAAAAAAATCGTTAAAATTGCGATTTTCATGAGAAATAATTTTCCGATTGCGTTCAAAAACGTGGCAGTTCTAAGTTCAGAGATTTCGAAGAACTCCAGAAAATTAGGCGGAATCGTGTTAACAAACACACAAAAATACAAACAGAAAAAAAAGAAAAAAGAAAAACATTCAGGATTTTTTATTCCAGTGTTGTGAAATGGAATCTTCGCTTCACTCGCTACGCTCATCCAATTAAAAAATAAAACCTTATAGGCCTATAACCTTATACACCTTAAAAAATAAATTCAGGAAGACAACAACAACAACAACAAAATAATAATAATAATAATAATAATAATAATAATAATAATAATAATAATAATAATAATATTATAAATGACTTAATTTAGTTAGAAAGTAATATTTATTTATATTATTTTTATAAAAAAAATAATATATATACATTTATATATATATTGGCCTATATATGTAAAATTTATAATGTTTATAATAGGCCTACTAGTACTTATTTTAGTTAGAGATAAGACAAAGTAAAGTACCGGTAGGCCTACTTGACGTAAGTCCGTACAACATGTTGGCTCCGGTTTTAACCGAGTTTGTATGAAATACATCCAACAAAATAATAATAATAATAATAATAATAATAATAATAATAAATATAAATAAATAAGTATAAATAAGCAGTATAAATAAATAAATAATTTGAATTAGGCGCACTTTCGCACGAGCTGGCAACATCAAAACCCTCAATGAAATAAATCTGACAACACTGCTGTCAATGTTTTTGTGTCCTTGAAGTTCAGCTGATCTGTCAAACGGAGCTAGGCTAGCCGGTCTGAGGTTGCGTAAGAGTAAATTAAAGATTGTTATTAGTGATCTCGGTGTGAACACTCACCTAGGTGTTGGACCAAGGTTGAGCAGAATTGGTCAAACGTAAGCCTGATATCTATTATGGTTAAGAATACACATAATAGGTCCATTTCCCCTTTTCCAAAAAGTCTTGACCTAGGCCGAGTGTTTGGCATAGCCCTAGGCTTCAGCCTATTTTCTGCTATTTTAGGGCTAGGAAAATGCGACAACACTTGTGACATCCATACAACAATTATACGACAAGTAGAAAATACAGGATTTCACAGGTAATACCTTTATCCATTGGATTCTACTTAGGCCTAGGCCTACTCTAGGCTAGGGCCTAGGCTAGGGCCTAGGCCTAGGCTAGCCGCAACCCTAAATCCTCTTTTAGTTACATCTTTCACATGATCTTCCCAATTTAATTTGATATGAAGCCATACCCCCAGGTACTTTGTGACTTCTACCCGTTTTAGGCCCTTTCCCATCAAGGAGTGGGAGACTTAACCTATTCAATATCCCCCCTCTTTTCCTTGTAAACATTATCCACTTGCATTTCCTCGTATTGAGGCTCATTGAATTTCTTACAGTCCATAATCACAGTAATTCTATGTCATCCATAAGTTTGCCTACATCTTCATCGCTCCTAATTACCCGGTGTATAAGGCAATCATCTGCGAATAATCTCACTGTCGCCCCCATGTCCTCCGCTTCTTACAGCTTACATCTAGTACCCCCTTAACCTGTATTCAAGAAAAATCAGTCCCCTACAACAAGCATAATGAAGAATTTACAATGCTTCCAGGCAGGGCTACACTCTTTTAACCCATCTTTCCAAACTAAGAGCTTTACAGAAGTGTTAACACGTTCTCTAGTTATTTGGTCTCCCTTTTCTGTCTATTAGTGTGTGACGTCACACTGGCCTAACCACTCAACCCCGATAGAAGTGTAATATCGCGTGGCAGCAAACTTTCATTCTTACATCTGATTAGGGTTCGAAATTTTCCGGAAAAATTGAAGTCGAGGAAAAAAACGGATATTTTCCCGTTTTTTTCCGGAAATATTGGAAAAATTGGGAAAAATTGAATTTTCTTTACTTTTCATAAAGTTTATACTTCCTCGTAGTTCATTTTAGATTAATGGCATCTTTATGGTAAATTATAAATTAAGATTATTATTGTTAGTTTATTTTCATGTGTTTACGTACGCGTGTTTACTATTGATGTTTATAAATGACAGCAAAATGGCAGCAATACTACATCTAGCATTTTCCAAAATCCCTTGCAATTATTACTATTTATAGCCAGGGGTCGAAATTAACTTTTTTTGCAACTAGCACTTCGGGCTAATGGCAACAATAGTCCTCTAGCCCAAGAGCATTTTTACAGTCGGCAATCAAATAGGTTATATTGATGTAAAACAATAATAGGGTATATGTGCATGTTTTAAGTCACAATATTTGCCGGGTTTGACTTATGTGTAGGGGGGACTAGGGAGCGTTCGGAAACGAATTTTAACCGTAATATTAATAATATTATCCTAAATTAAGCGATTTTTTATTTTGTTTGCATATTTACAACGATTTTCCATACTAGGTAGTGCACTACTACTGGAAACTCGTTAAGTTATTGTTGCGAAATATTGAGATTTTTTGAACGGCAATTGGGAACTCTGGAAAAAGTACTCGCCTGTCGGACTAGAGTAATTAGATTTTTACTAGCGCGAGCAAAGTTTCACTAGCCTCGGGCGAGCATTAATTTGACTCCTGTTTATAGATATACTATGTTAAGCTTTAGTCCCTCCCACGGCATGCCCTATTACTTTACAATATGGTCACAAAACTGTCTTTGAAATGAGAATTCCAATCATAATTTTAGTCTAACCTAACAAGAACAACTAAGGCATTTACCTTTCATTTTACTATTAAAATAATGAATTAAAAACTGTGAGATTATTAATTGGGCTACCTTATTGATAAAAATAATCATTACTACATTCATATCAATTTTATTTATCCTATGCACCTTAAAACCAATTTTTTCATTTTTTCCAATTTTTCCTATTTTTCCGACGTGCCCGGAAAAAAACGGAAAAAAACACGGTTTTTTTCCAAAATTTCCGGAAAAATTGGTACCTTTTAAATCTCTACATCTGATAAGCAATAAGTGCCAGCATCATCAATTTTTGCATGCTTAGAGTAATAGAGCTGAATATTCGTTTTAAAGTATGCCGCAAACAGACTTGAATTATCTTGTTTAGGGGCTTGCCAATACAATTTAATACAACTAGGCAGCTTCGCGAACGCTTTTTGCAGTCGCGTTGATGGATGAGCTTTTATGGTTGATTATTTTTGTCCTATGATAACTGTTTCGTGGCATCATTGTCACTGTCATCATTATTAAGACAAGAGCAAGCAAGAGTCAACCATGTCTGCCTTTAACAATGCGAGGCGACCGACTGCAAGTCTGAAAGAGACCGAGAACAGACACGCGCTTTGTTGTGCCAGCCGCAAAAAGGTGCGGGGAAATGGCGAAATGGCCTGCGACATGTCAATGTTTCTCACTATTTAGCATTCTCTATTGAAAGAATGGCCATAGAAGAGAGTCTGTCGTCACCCATAGTCAACCTCAGATATGTTTTTATTAATTTAACTTTGAGAAGCTTCTCACACTGCTCGCTCGCTACTGTAGTGATTGACGGGTAATGTTAAAAATATTCTCAGTGATACTCAAGACGTTCTGGAAGTTGTCGTATAGCTCATTGTTCAACATGAATAGCAGAACTGTTTGAGCTGAGGTGCAATCTTTTGCCAATAGACTTTTCAGATAGGTACCCTAATTCCTCGTTTACTTTGTAGCCTTAACATCGGAGGTGCCTCCCACTGTTATAGCATTGTGAAGGTCCATACAGTGCTTTAGGGATGGAAAAAAACGTTTGATTTCCTAAACGTTTAACCCCTTGAAATTTTCGCGTTTAAACGTTTTAAGCACTTCTTTCGAAATAAATAATTTTTTTATAATTTTTAGGTGGGTGGAGGCAACAAAAATCGTAATTTTGTACTTATGTAGGCCTATGACCTGCCGACGAGTAATTAACAACGGTTTTATTCTCAAACTCGCATATAATGTCCCGGCACTTCCACCATGTGTAACAGATCAGATGCCTTAATATTGCCTGGGACCTGGCACCTCCACCAAAATTACGCATTTTTAGAAAAATTTCGGCCTAATTTGTTAGCCTGTGTTTGTGTAGGCTCCGAAAGTGATAAAATAACATTTTGTTTATTTATTACTAGGAAAACGCTTAAGTCCCGCCGCGTTGTTGCATGAGCGTAATTGGTGCATTGAGCTACCATGTGTTATGTGGATTTTCTGTTGTTCTGTGAAAAAATCATTCCTAAGTTGAAGATTTTTTAAAAATTAATTTAAATTAAATAAAAAATAAACTTTAATCTTTAATTTTTTTAATTAAGTTCGTAATTTTAAAAAAGAAAAAAAATCGTAAATTTTCGATTTTCAGAAGAAATAGTTATTCGATTGTGCTCAAATTTCACAAGAATATATTAATTCATAAAATTAAACTTCTGTAAAAAAATCATTACAATCGGATAAAGCATGTAGGTGTTAAAAGTCAAAGAATTGTTTTAAAAAAGAAAAAACACGTAAAATTTCGATTTTTATACGAAATAATTTTTCGATTGCGCTCAAATTTTACACGAATATCTTAATTCATAAAATAAAGGTTCTGTGCAAAAATCATTAAAATTGGATAAAGCATGTAGGCCTAGGTGTTATAATATAAGTCGAAGAAATTTTTAAAAAATCAAAAAAAATCGTAAAATTGCGATTTTGAGGAGAAATAATTTTCCGATTGTGCTCAAAAACGTGGCAGTTCTAAGTTCAGAGATTTCGAAGACCTCCATAAAATTTCATCGCAATCGGAGTATCGGTTTAGCCGGAATCGTGTTAACAAACAGAAAAAAATACATAAAAAAAAGGGAAAAAAAAACATTCCGGATTTTTTTCTCCAGTGTAGTGAAATGGAATCTTCGCTACGCTCGCTACGCTCATCCAATTATTATTATTATTATTATTATTTATTATTATTATTATTATTATTATTATTATTATAATTTTATTTAACTATCACGTTTACACGTTTATATAAAACTCTAAACGTTTAAACTCTACGTGCTCGTGTAAACGACCCATCCCTACAGTGCTTAATAAGCTGTTCCTTAGCAGTTAAACGAGTTATGACGTACAAAAATAAATAAAAAATAAATATTTTCACAAAGTAGGCTTATAGAAAAATTGTCATCCAAAAAATCTCATCCATCAATGTGACTGGAATAACGTTCACGAAGCGCCATCGTGATAGAAACTTACAATTAAATTAGAACATATTCTGTGACTAAGTCTACAATGATTAGGGGTAAGTGGGGTAAATGGGAACATGGGGTAAATAGGAACAGCCCTAAAATCTACCCCATATGACATATTTAAAAAAATACAAAAAATATTCCATGTGACCTTTTTATTTTCTCAACAACATATCAAAAAATCAGCTCATTCTGATGTTAATTTAATAGTTTTCTGATTTTTTAAAAACTACCCTACACTTAAAAGTTGACGTAAGTTTCAGTCAAAAAAACTTTAGAAAAAAAAATTATGTCCAAAGAGTACCCCTAAAAAAATATTTTGACTTAAAAAAAGTTCCCCCGAACTATGAACATGATTTTACAATTTGTTTGCATTTGCATTTGCTTATCTTAGTCCATCATGGCTGTTATGCCCCTGTTCCCATTTACCCCATACCACCTCCATTTGGGGGGAATTAGGAACACTGGTTCGGGGTAATTAGGAACAAGTGGGGTAATTAAAGGAACAACACAGTTAACCTATGAGTTATATTTATGGGGTAAATGGGAACATTTCTCGATCTTCACAGCCATCTCTATTTGACCATTGTGGTTGACCAGGTGTTGTGAAAATTGCCATTTAGGCCATTTTTCTGCTTTTTCCTCAATTTCTTCTGACACTTGGGAAAATATCACCTCAGTGCATTATATTCACAAGATTCCCATAAGATTGATGTGCGTTCCTAATTACCCCATATTCACACCGTTGATAAAATTTGATTAGGAAAGTTAAATTCATCCCCCCTTCCCAATTTTTCTACTTACTTATTTGCAAGGTTGATAATAAACACTAAACTAATCCTATTGTCACAAAAACAACTAAGAATATTTTTTGACACAAATGTAGCGCTTCGCTCCGCTTTGGTTTTAATAATCTGATATTGTTTTCTTACTAGCATCCACAGTTTTTAACATTTTGACTTAATTTTTTTTTTATTGAAATCATACATCAGATATGTCTGTTCCTATTTACCCCATTTTGATTTACCTCACATCAATAAGCTACAGTGTTGTCTGTTCCCATTTACCCCAAAATGACGGGGTAAATAGGAACAATACCACTTTTTACATTTTGATTTTTTTCCTAGTACATGATTTTGGGAAAATGACACACAAGTTATTCCTTACACTAACAACAGTGCAAAGAATATGTACAACAAAAAAATCATAAAAAAAGTCAAATGTACAACTTTTTACAGAAAGTCAAAGATGAAAAGTTCTAAAAGTGTTCCTATTTACCCCACTTACCCCTAGCCCTCCTAGAAGTTTTCATTACCGGTAGGTATCTTTTTTGGCGCCCTGTGCGAGGGGAGGGCACAGGTCATACACCCCTAAAATCCAGGCTTGTTTATATATACCTAAGGGGGTTAGGCAAGGCCAAAAACAGAAAAGTAAGTCCCCAGGGAGGGGAGTCTTTACAATTGGTGTTTTCTTAGAAAGTTAGAACGTATGTGGGCGACAATTTAGTCAAGCGTCTATAAAATTTATATGCATTTCCACCTATCCACTTATAGGCCTACTAATCGGATTCTCTTCTCCCATGATGAGTTATGCACGGTTGTCAGTAGCATTGTTGGTTTTCTTGTTTTTTAAAAATGTAACAGCAGTTTTATCATAATCATTTACATCCTGTATGTCTACATTGTGAAATGGATCGTTTTTGAATTGGCTGATTTTTCCCGTGAGCTCTCCAGATACCAACTTGATTGATTGCTGCTTGATGTTTATCTTCATACTAAAGGTTGATTTAATGTCTGGTAACTGTTTTTCATCTTTACAGAAAATAAATTACACACACATAGCCTATAGACCTACATTCAGGGCCGGCTCGTGACATTTTGGCGCTCTGGGCAAGCGATTTTATAGCGCCCCCCCACCCTCCGCTTCCCAAATTAATACAAGAAGGTTTTTACCTCTATGTCCTCCTACAATGGGAGTCTGAGACCTCGGAAAGTCTTCATTCACAAAAGTTGATGCAAATGGTTTTTGAACTAGGAAGTCAGATAATGGAAATATTTGTTTTATAAATTGAATAGGCTACATAATATTCATGTTGATCAACATAAGTCAGCAGCTCTTTATTGTCAGTTTTAAAAATGATTATATTATAACTTTATTAATTTGATTTTTTTTCTACACTATTCCTTTTTCAATTGTTTCAAGTTAACGCGCCTTGGTTTGGTTTCGGCAAACACTTTTACTAGGGACGCGAGATCAAGCTGATGAGCTTCGTCATTTTCGATCGAAAGCATGGCAAGAGATGAAAGTCTTTCTTCATTTGGGTCTGGGGGCCAACAACAGCGCCGCAGGCAAAATTTTGGAAAATCAGGTTTTAAAATGAGTTTGGTGGGTTTTAGAAAAAAAAGTAGTGGGCTGAATACAGTACCAAAATTATGTAATTTTTGTGCAGTCGATACTCGAAACTGGAAACTAGAGCAACTATACGTTGCTCTCTAGTGAGTCAGAAAAAAATATATTCTCAATCCACTGGGATGTGAATTAAATATATTGTAAATTCCAAAATTTGGCGCCCCCTAAATCTCAGCGCCCCGGGCGGTCGCCCGGGTCGCCCTACCCACGAGCCGCCTACATTTTGAACTTGAGATTTAAGGTTCTTTATTTGAATATTTACACTACAAAACAATAGGCCTACACATCACTACAGTTTAATATATTTTTTCTTAGCACTATACCACATCACACGGCACCGAAGATACAAATTGTAGACCTGTTCATGGAAAATATATACACATGTATATAGAATATTATGGAAATATATATTTAAATAGACACGAATCGAATGATTAGAAGTGTATACTGGTACCAAATCGCACAGGAAAACTCAACACTTATCACTCAGACAAAGACCAGAAACAAACTGCCTTGCCAATCTGATCATCATAACTAGGACTGGGAACTTTTACATATCCCTCATTTTGTACAGTAATGAGTCTTAGTGCAAGCCCGTGTCTAGTCTGCTTATAATAAGGTGTTTCCCGACATGTTCATAAAATTCATCTTCGGTCATCCCGTATTTGGCCCATCCTCTGACCTCCCCCTCCCCCCTCCCCAGCTCCCTCTTACTTTGACTCAAGTATCTTTGGCCTCGTTTCTCATCAAACATAGCAA
Organism: Sweltsa coloradensis; assembly: GCA_024449915.1. Classification (NCBI taxonomy): domain Eukaryota; kingdom Metazoa; phylum Arthropoda; class Insecta; order Plecoptera; family Chloroperlidae; genus Sweltsa; species Sweltsa coloradensis. The sequence goes on along the minus strand of JAMZAV010000865.1, from coordinate 110,408 downwards.
CGGTGTTTAATGCATCAATTGCCAGTCATAAAGGATCATCCTAGCGACCTGTTACCGGGAATGTTGGGGACAGAACTCTTTCATACAGCCAACATGAATACCTACTGATTACTAAATTGCATTTATGATATGACAACACCAGCCCGGCAGCCCCATTACAACTCATTGGCTTGGCTTTGATCTCTAAATTCACCGCAACAGCGGTTTGTAGCTAGATTCTCGACAAAGCTGGACAGTGAATAGACCTTGTAAAAACTTAAAAAAAAATTGTTTTTATGTCATCTCCACCTAATATTACCCTATTTTATTTCTTATCATGACATAATTCAAGAAGGGGGGGGGGGGCTTTGCCTTTGCCCCCTTCCTTAGCATGCCTGAAATCAACGTGCTGTATGATGGTGGACAAGACCTTTTGAGGAGTTGTTTTCAGTATACCCGTGATTGATGACTAATGAGTAATGACTAGTTACTCAGATTTAGTTACTTAGGTAGGCTACCTATCGCACTTTTGTTTGATGTGATACACATGTTTTACTACAGATTAATGTAAGCCTTGACCTAAAAACAAGAAAAATAAATGAATAACATTTTAAAAAATTACGACAATCCTTTAAAAACATTTTTTCAGCAACACGTTTAATTATCCTACCCCTACTACATGCATTTTCAAAAGGCCTTTATTCTTAGCTTTATAGGTAGGTTTGGACATGGTTGTAAATGAATTAGCCCTATGACCAGTGTTGACAAACAGTTTTTCTCTTGCAGGGATATTCACTCATTGGTTGAGATTATTACTAGCCACCCATCTCTAAGTGAGGATTGCAGGATTGTTCTAGTCGAGTCGTTGCCCAGTGGTATTTATGTGAACCCAGATCAGTTAGCCGACTTTCGCCGTCTGGATAAGGTAAGTCAAAATCAACAATGATTTAATTTTATGTTTATTTCTGCAGCTTTGATCACAATTTCAGCAAGACTCGAGAATCGGGATTGTCCCAGATTTCGACCTTCCGACACTCATTTATCCCAAATTTGTCAAAGAATGAGAGTAATCTTTTCGACTACAATAACTTTATTTTTAGTATCTTGCTTTTAAAAAGTCGTTGAGTGCCAAGATCGCTCTAAAGGCTATCTTGAGGATAAAAATTAAAAATACCCGAAATCATTTTTGTCTCCTGCGCCTGTGGCTGCGCCCACACCTATTACAGCTAAGGTGACCATAAATTGAAAGTTACAAACCGGGACAACTAAAGTGGAAGAATATGTACTTAGTACTCCCGGACCATTTCGGGGTCTGAGGCAGAGCCTCAGCCGCTGGAATAAAATTTTATTTTGAGATATATTTGGTCAAATGCCCAGAAAACAGCTTTCTGACATGAAAGTATGAATTAAAAATGGTTTTAATGGGTACATTTTTGTAGTCATAAAATCTTTATCTAGTGGTTTAAAAATGATGCTGCAAAATAAAATACAAGCAATCGGCAGGAAATAATACGTGTTATGTGTTGATGAGGGCATCATACTAATGAAGTTCTAATCAATAATAATAATAATAAAAAAGAGATAAATGAAAATGCATTGAATTTGTATAATGTGCATGTTTTAACTTTTAATGCATTTTGTCTTCACAACAAAATAATTAGTGTAGGTATGTAATTGGATGAGCAAAGCGAAGACTTAAATTTCACTGACCCCCCCAAAAAAATTTGCTCCATGGTGTTTTTTTTTTGTATTTTTGTCTGTTTGTTTGCTCTCTACCGGGCAAACGGCATATGCGATCTAGATGAACGATCTTCTCTGAACTTAGACTTGCCACGTTTTTGGGTATAGGGCTAATCGAAGAAATATTTCTCATGAATATGGAACTTTTACGATTTTTTCGATGTTTAGTGCGATATTTTGGTGACAATTAGGCCGATTCTGACGTAATGGGTTGGGCTACAACGTTCATATATTTTTAAATGGTCATTAAGGTTATGGTGATGTAGTACCTTTTGAAAGAAAAAGTTGAAAAAGTTATCCAGAATCCATAGAATAAAGGTTTTAATATGAGTTTTTTGACAACTTTGACATCAATCACCTACAATGCATTCAAAAAGCACTTGCAAAGGAAAAGTGGTCCTACGCAAACTAAAAACTTACAAAAAGCTCATCTATCAACGCGGCGGGACTTAAGCGTTTTCCTAGTTAATCAAAAACGTAGTTCAGTTGCATGATTATTACATTTTGATTTTTATTATTTGGATGAGCGAAGCAGACTTCAATTTCACTGTCCCCTCAAAAAATTTTGTTCCAATGTGTTTTTTTTCCTGTTTGTTCGCTCTCTACCAGGCAAATGGCATATTCGATCTTGATGAAAATTGGGGGGGGGGGAAATCTCTGAATTTAGACCTGCCATGTTTTTGGGTACAATCGAAGAAATATTTCTCAAGAATATTGTACTTTTACGATTTTTTTCAATTTTTAGTGCGATATTTTCGTGACATTTGGGCTGATTCTGACCAATCAGGTGGGGCTACAATGTTCATATTTTACATGTACATTAAGGTAATGGCTATGTTTTGCTTTTTGAAATAAAAAGTTGAAAAAGTTAGCCAGAATCCATAGAATAAAGGTTTTAATATGAGTTTTTTTAGGTACATATTAACAATTAACAAGTAACAATAGAAACTTGACAACAATCACCTACAATGCATTCAAAAAGCTCTTGCAAAGGTAAAGTGGTTCCACACAAACTAAAAACTTACAAAAAAGCTCATTCATAAAAAAAGCGTTCGCAAAGCGGCCTAGTCTATAAACAAAATTAATGCAAATAAAGGTGTGCAAGTCCTGATTTTTTTAGTCCGAGTACTTAGTCTTTTTTAAATTTCACTATTAAACTTTGACCTTTTTTTTGTTTTTAATTATGTTCAATATTAATTTTATTTATTGATATGTCTATGTTGGCTCCAAAAGTGAAAGAGTAAAGAGTAACATCTAATTGATTTGTATGTAATCTCTAGAGTCTAGACTCTAGATCATTTTAATGATCAAGCACAATTAATGTTTTTAGGGCTAGGCTATGACATACCTAATTCAGTAGTAAGTGGTATCCCCCCCCAAATACAAAAATTTGTAAAAAAAAGAAAATGGAAGCCAAGTAGAGATGGGAATTTTGGCCCGGCCCGACTTTCGGGCCGGGCCGGGCCGGATGTTTTTGTTATTTTCGGGCTTCGGGCCGGGCCGGGCCTGAAGCATTAAAATTTCGGGCCGGGCCGGGCCGTTTCGGGCTTTCGGCCAGTTCGGGCTTCCGGGCCGTTTCGGGCTTTCGGGCCAGGCTTTGGGCCGCGCACCATATTGAACCTAGGTAATAGAGATTGGTGTTTTGGCCCGGCCCGGCCCGACTTCTCAATGCTTCGGCTCCGGCTCGGATAGTTTCGGACTTCGGGACGAGCCGTATCATTGAGAAGTTGTCCTATAGTCTCTTAGCACAATATAGAACGTGCTCTCACATAAATATGTAGACCTACAACTACATCTGCGTCCCTTATTGGCGGCATCACTCCTATCGATAAAATATACACGCACGCACAGTTCATAAACATGTCATATTGGCAATTTGCTTTAGGCCTACACACTGTCCAATGCCCACCCACAACTAGGTATAACGGTATTTTCTCGTAGAACTAAGAAATACAATCATACTGTTGACAAAGGCGGCTCATTTGCTCTGGCGAGTATAAAAATCCAAGCTTTCGGCCCAGGCCGGACGATCGCGTCGACTTTCGAGCCGGGCCGGGCTTTCGGGCCGACTTTCGGGCCGGGCCACGCTTTCGGGCCGGGCCGGACTTTCGGGCCAACTTTCGGGCTGGGCCGGACTTTCGGGCCGGGCCGGGCCGGTATGATCATCTTTCGGGCCGGGCTCGGGCCGGGCCGCAGTATTTTTTTAGTAGTCGGGCCGGGCCCGGGCCGGACCGTGTCGGGTCGGGCCTCGGGCCGGGCCGGGCCGCCGATTTTTTAAAAATTCGCATCTCTACAGCCAAGCTCTCCTTCAAAAGTCTTTGGCTGTGAATGTTGTGAAATATAGAATTTGAGCCAATCTTTTCATTCTTCCTCCCTAGTTTCGCATTGAAAAGAAGTAAGATCATTTCGCCTGTTGACGAGCGCCAAGCCAACCATTTTCGTGGTAAAAAAAGTAAAAATTTAAACTCAAAATCATAAAAAAATTACTTGGCCATTGAATTTGGTTCATTATGAGAACTTTAAAAAGTCAATGGCCAAGTAATTTTTTTTATGATTTTGAGTTTAACGTTTTTACTTTTTTTACCGCGAAAATGGTTGGCTTGGCACTCGTCAACAGGTGAAATGATCTTACTTCTTTTCAATGCGAATCTAGGGAGGAAGAATGAAAAGATTGGCTCAAATTCTATACCTCACAACATTCACAGCCAAAGACTTTTGAAGGAGAGCTTGGCTGCCATTTTTTTTTTACAAATTTTTGTATTTGGGGGGGATATCACATCTTTTTGCTGTTTGTTTCATATCAAGGCGTGAAATACTTGTAAATGAAAATTCAAAGAAAGAGGGAAATTTCAAAATGTAATATTCCATCTAAATTGCTCGGATGTACGGCTTAGACGGAGTTTGATTCACTTTCTAAATTTTTGTAAGAATTAAATTGGTGGCTGCATTGCTCAGTTGGTGAGAGCATAGCCCGGACGGCTAAGGTCATGCCTAATTTCATGCTGATAACTCATTAGGTGCCTTCATGGTGAATGCTGGAAATCAAGTTAAAAATAATATAAACTACCGGTACTAGGGATGGGGGTTGAAAAAATGTGGTTTAGGAAATGAGAATAGTCCGGTTGGGTAAAAACACATTAAAACATAATTTTAATAACTAATTTGAATAAATATTCAATTTTGGGTTAGGGCTATATGAATTATTCCAATTTTAGGGGATGATTTAGGGGTGTTGGGGTTGGAATATCGCTTGCCTCTCGGCGGATTATTTTTCTTATTATTATGTACCATCATGCCAAATTTCATGCTGATAACTCATTAGGTGCCTTCATTGTGAATGCTGGAAATCAAGATATAATATAAACTATTAGGGATGGGGGTTAAAAATGTGGTTTAGGAAATGAGAATAGGCCGATTGGGTTAAAACACATTAAAACATAATTTTAATAACTTATTTGAATAAAAATTCAATTTTGGGTTAGAGCTATGAATTATTCCAATTTTAGGGGATGATTTAGGGGGTGTTGGGGGTGGAATATCGCTTGCCTCTCGGCGGATTATTAATTCTGATATTTTTATCTACCCCCATGCCAAATTTCGCGCATGGAGCCCACGTGTTAATTATTAATGTGTGTATTAATTAATGGTTTTAAATTTAAATGGTTTAAATGGGTTTGGTTGTGGTTTTGAAAGCAAAAGTGCATGAGTCTAAGGTACATCAAAGTGTGGTCCAAATTTCATAGTTCTAAGATGTAGGCCCTACCGTTTTCTCTGTAGGCTCTTATTCCTCTTTGGCAGAATCCACATCCAGCCACCCACCCAGCCACCCACCCAGCCAGTCGGAATTTTTTAGACCAAGTTGAGGCACTTTTTTAACACAGAACGGGTTATCGGATCGGGCTGATTTTTTTTTTTGAAGGTCATGGACCACATATCAGGTCAAATACCGAGTTTCAAGATGGCGTTGTTCTGCGGGTGTTCGCACTGTCCATACCACTGATTGCTATATTTCCTATTAAAAATTCGATCTTTGGTTGGCTATCGCTCACTCGTCGATTGCGTCGGGGCCTACAGGGTTGGCTTGGTCGCTTGATTTACTGTCCCACACTGAAAATCAGTTGTATAAGTGAGTAGGTAGACTCTAAATACAATTTATTTATTTATTTATTTATTTATTTATTTTTTTTAAGATTGTAAATATTTCGGGACGGCGTGTGCAGATAGCTGAAAACCTCCCAACTCGGGTAGGAGTAAACAGGGTCGAGTTAGTCATCGCCTTCTAAGCAGTCGCGTGCGCTTGGCTGCGGGCGAACGACCGTCGCCCTAGATTACATGAAAATGTTGATACAAACATTATAGTGACATATTTTTATTATTTGTGCCAAAAAAGTTCAGAGCTTCCAAAAAGAACACAAATTTGTATCAAAAGACTGAGGTTAGAATATGGATATTCAGGGTTGGTAAGGTAACGCTAAGAAATGATAACTATATTTATTTACGTTTTCACACTCGAGCGCGACCTGGCACCTCCACCAAAGTCATTGAAAAATACTAGCATACCCCTAGAGAAAATGAATTATCTTCTTGGAATAACTATTTCAATGTTATTATTGTTAGTATTTATCAGAGGAGTGAATTTTTTCACGTAAAACATTACCCTTCCACATGGTACAATTGACTGAATATCGGGACATTTCCCCTCCAAAATTGCAAACAGGTACAAATTCGACATTTTAACAAGTCTCTCAGGACACCGGTACAAGTGTTCTGAAAACGGTTCTGTACCGGTTTGACCGGTACGTCTGGTCACCTTAATTACAGCCCACGCAAGTCCATGGTAATCAGGTGAGTGTCCCTGTTTTTTGTTTTTCTAATTATGGTCACCCTAAGTGAACAAATAAAAGGGAATAAAATTTGCATTTTCTGTCAATCCAGTCAGTCACAGAACTAATTTTCAGTAGGGGACATTATATTTAAAGCAGTCCAAGCCAACCCTGTATGCGCCGACACATTGAGGAGCAGACAATGACCAACTAGAGACCGGAATATTTAAGTAGGAAACACTGATCAATCAAGCTGGACAAGATTCCACTCACCAACAGCACCAGAATAAACAAGGCTGATTCGGAACAACCTAAGAATTTGATATGTGCCTTGTTTCTAGAACGGCTACAAAGTCACAGTTAACAAATTCCCAAGCCAAGAACTGATGGACTCAAATGCAAGTCCAATTCAGAAGTTAAAAACTTTTGCCTAAAGCGGGAATTGAATCCTGGATCTTCTGTATTGGAAGCAGAGTCTCTAGCCACAAGACCAACAAACCACACAATGGAGTAATGTGCCAAGGTTTGATTTTGAATTTTGCTGTAGGCGTAACGCAAATTGCCCGGGCAAGCCCCCACAGGCTTCGTTTTCAGGCACCCTACCATGAGCAAAAGCTATTACCTAACGAAATCACCAGATTATTAGTAGCTCTAATTCTCGACACATAATAAAATTATAAAATTAATGTAAGCTATGTAGCCTACTTACATTACATAAGTAACATCACACCGTTCAGCTGAAATCATCAACACCTGAGCGCGCGCATTTGAGTTGCCTTTACCTAGCAGCACTTAATTTTTGTTGGTTAGTACAAAAACTCGATATGTTTTCCCCAATTTTAAATTTATTTGAATGTGGGTAGGCCTAATATAGAAATGCACTAGCTCTAAATGAAAAAATAAATGTGGGTTGGTTCCAGAGGTCGAAATTCACATTCGCTTGACTCCGAGGCTAGTGAAACTTTGCTCGGGCTAGTAAAAATTCATTTCACTAGTCCAACAGGCGAGTACTTTTTTCCAGAAATCCCAATTGCTGTTAAAAAAATATTAATATTTTGCACCGATCACCTAACGAGTTCCCAGTAGTTGTGCGCTATCTCGTATGGAAAATCATTCTAAATATGTAAACTAGGAAGCTTTGCAAACGCTTTTTCAGGCGCGTTGTTGGATGAACGTGACCTAGGGCCTACCTACACAGATTTGTCAAAAATTATTGTTACAATGTATAGCAAATTAGCAATTACTATTAGTTAATGCATGAAGTAGGCTACATGTATTGAAATATTCTGCCAATATGGTTAAATATGTAAGGAAGTGTGCTATTCTCCAAAATATTTTTTTAGCAAAATTTGAAGATAGCCATTCTATAACCATAACAATAACCAATATTTTAAAACATTTTGTAAATATTGTGACCCTAGGGTGAAACAAAACTATTGCAACACTAAAAATGTCATGTGTGCCACCAGACAGGGACAACACCATGGGGAGAGTGACTGCCCCCTCTGCCACCCTTCCAACCAATGTGTGATACTATAATAACTATAATATTATGTAAATACAATGCATCCATAATCGAGTTGTGTTATACAGTATTTGAATCAGCACTTTGTAATAAGACATGCCTAGTCAACTACGTTTTGTGTGGAAACGGTGATAAAAATTAGCACACGCGGGTGAAATGTTTGATATTTCGAGTTTTATCAATCCTATTGTTAAAGCCAATATTTAGTTTACCCAAAGGATTTGTAAGAAAATGTCCATACTTTTACACAGATGGCACAAGCTCAGCCTCTCAAACTTAGGCAAAAAATACAAACTAAAGCTTCTCAATCAGTCAATTAGAATGTCAACGTCAATTTCTGCGGCTCTCGCATCTTCGATGCTCAAAACAAATTTGTGTGTACGTGCCATTATCCTGCTATTCATATATAAATTGTAATAAGTTTTAACACAAAAAATTACCAGAGTTTGCTGATAGGTAGCTCATATGTTACACATTTATTTCCTTTTTAAAAAAGGGCCCTTGGACAATGGACAGTCCCTCATAAGTAACTCTTCTATGTATTTGAGCTTTCCTGTGAGGGTGAGAATTATCATGAACTAGCACGGGTACGGGTGTTCTAAAATCAATCATCATCAATCAACAGATCGTCAAAAAGAATAAAAAATAAAAAACTCGCTGTGCTTCGATATTTTTGGTGGCGGCGCTGGTTTTAGACAATGCTCCAATTTTCCTTGCTTCGAGGTCAAAATCCTAATCAAATTAGCATGTGAACGCTTCGATTTGAGACTTTTCGTACTTTTCGAACTACGCCTACATTTGTCAATAGATCAAGATATTTTTGTGTGTCTATAGGCTACCTACTCGGAAAGGTGATACCAATCCTCAAACATGGCTTGTTTTTCAAAATTTGTAATTGTATGGTCACATAAAATTTTAAAATATCAACCAAAAATTGCAATTTTTGTAGACTGTGAGACCTCTACGAAAAAATATGGCTTTAATGGAAAAAGGGCTAGGTAGACCTACAAGAAATAAGTATGCGTAGTACTATGCGAGGGTGAAAACAGAACAAGAAATTGTTTATTTCTCTTCATGTAATCTGAAAAGTAGGAAAGTACTGCACTCTGGATGCTGATCGTCGGCCTCTTGCTTGGGTGGTGGTTCAGAGCAAATGGATTTCTTTCTGAGTTGCTAGTCACTCCTAGGGTCACCCAAAGGTCATCCAAAAATTAAATTTCAAAATCCTCCCCCACCCCAAAAAATTATTGTTGAAAGGCAATGCCAACAAAAAATTCATGTCAATCAGACGCCATGTTCGGGTTTCATCGTGAGGCGTGACAAACACATAGGTAGACAGACAGACAGCCGGACCTGAAGGTTGTGCTTCGATGGGAGTTTAGCTCTTAAGTGTCTTCACAAGACAGATATGACCTTGGCATGCCTGTAAGCAGTGAAATTCAAATGTACAAAGCTCTGGAGAAAATTTGAAACTACATACGTGAATTCTAAAATGCACAAGACACATATATTTTTATGCAGAACAACATATAACAAACAGAATTGCTTTATGTAATAAACCATACTATTCACCATTGTTAAACGTAAAGTCAATGCGATGGGAGCTTACGAGCGTGCCGTGTAATGCCTGTCTCGTGAAGACTTAATATGCTAGATAGGCCTACCGATAGTTCATTATACTAGGGTGTTTTTAGTTTTGCCAAATGTCTGTTACACCCTTGTATGAATCATGAATGTTATGTGAGTATTTTTTGCAAGGTGGTAGCAGTGTTAATGAATATTTTTAACTTTTGTCTAAAATTTCAACTGGTTGTTATTGGTACTTTATTTATATTTTATGTTTACATTCCACCTCCACTATCTTGAAACAAAACTCCGAGCAACCACGAAACCAGAGTAGCTATACGGCCGTGAGTTTTACAAAACCCACTTTTATCCCTAAAAGTTTGTATAGAAAGAGAGATCCACAAGTGCTTAGGTTTAAATTCCGCAGCAGGTAATTGCTGATAGTGATAAGTGATAAGTAATATTGAAATATCAGTTACCATATCAAAGATTTATTAGCAGGTTTAAAAAGAAATTAGCCCCAACAGTCTACTCTATTCTGTCCCCCCACCCCCCACCCACGACTGCGGAACTTATGCGCTACTGCTTTCACAGGCTTGTATTGTTACTACTGGCACTTTGGCAAAATACAATTTTCCAAACAGCTTTATTAATTATTAGGTATAGAACAAAGAGCCCAATGCACTTGAAATTATCATCCTTCACCTCGACATTAAATTGCTATCGCAAAGCCACACATAATGTTTTAATATTTCAAAAGTTTGAACTCAAATTCTTGTATTATATACCATACCATAATTACCATTCAACATAAATGAGACTTAGCCTGTTTGTAATTTGTCTGGGAGTGAGTGATTGAGTGAGTGAGTGAGTGAGTAAGTGAGTAAGTGAGTTTGCTCCAGAACGTCTGAACAGATTGTGCCAAAATTTTAAACAAACATCCGGTACCAGACCTTAGGGTGCAACTTAACATTTTGAGCAAAATCAGTTACGATTTAAACCCACAAGAAATAATAAATTGAAAGTAGTCTGCAGAGAATGCATTTAATTTAACGAAAATGTATTTTGTTCTTGAAGAAATCATTTTGATCAAATCATGTTTTGAATGTCAGGCGGTGAATGCATGCAGTGATCAAGGTAAGCCTACAACAAATCCCACAAATTCCGCTGGGAGATTGAGTTATCCTTGCAATCTTTACTCTTATTTTGTACTGGCTATGTTTTCATTATTATTGTTTGACATGTTTTGAACATGTTTTGAAATGCATACCTAGGGCAGGTATGCATTTCAAAACATGTTGGCTATATTTTTTCAAATACAATCCAGAAAAAGTCTATTCCGAACGGGGTTTGAATCCAGGTGTCCCACATACCGGGTATATAGGCGTCTTAGCCAACTAGACTAGGAAAATGCCAATGTCGTTGTTAGACGAGTGAGCGAGTCAAGTGTTGAGAACCGTTTAACATTTGAATTTGAGTTTTTTTATATATTTAGTGTAAATGCTAGGGTTTTGAGTTGAGTTGGTATAAGGGCACGTCAACTGTAAGATCATAATGTGCTACTCTAGCCTAATAGGCTAGAGAGGAAAGACCCATGCTGCTAAATCCAGCCTTAGGTATAGGGGGAGGAAAAGGAATGTTCCCTGGTACTCAACACATGGCTCGCTCACTCGTCCAATAACGACTGGTGTTTTCCTATTATTATGTTTGTTGCACTTGTGGGATGCATTCTCTAGCTACAATAAGCCAATAAAATGAAATCAATTTGGGATTTTTGTGGGGAGTCAAGTTGCATTTACGGTATTATTAGTATCATTAGCCAGCTCACTGACACGATGTTACGAAAATTTAAAAATGTTATTACCTTGAGATGAGCAGCCTTATTGACCACAGCGTACAGGACTGAAAAAGGTAAAGAATGCTGCCCATTGCATTGCTTGATACACTTATTCAAGTTCACATCCAAGCAAGAACGTACCGCAATTAAAACACATTATTGACACATGGTCATTAAAAAACCTGTCAAATAAGGATATTTTTATGAAAAATTATTAATAAGTTAAATTTTTGCAGTCTTCCTAATACCTTCCTTAACAACATAGTAAAACTAAACTCCCCTAGTAAAACTCCCTATTATATCGGCCTGGAGCTTAAAAAAAATGTCGGACAAAAATAATTTTTATCGTATTCATCACACATGGTTGGAGATAAACTGAAGGTTACACTTGCGAAAATATTCACCATAAAATACCATACAAAATAGGTGTCTATACCATATTGTATTTATTTGGGCAACGGTGACTTTACAAAATTGCGGTATATATTACATATATGTATGTTTCTTTTCCAAGTAGGCCCAATCAGCTAATTTCCTATTTTAGACGCCCTGAACAGAACAATAATTATTGCCGGTAATTGGATGAGCGTAGCGAGCGAAGCGAAGATTCCGTTTCACTACACTGGAGAAAAAAATCCGGACTTTTTTTCTTTCTTTTTTCGTATTTTTGGCTGTTTGTTAATACGATTCTGGCTAAACCGATACTCCAATTGCGATGACATTTTCTGGAGACCTTCAAAATCTCTGAACTAAGAACTGCCACGTTTTTGAGCGCAATCGAAAAATTATTTCTCGTCAAAATCGCAATGTTACGATTTTTTTTTTTTTTAAATTTCTTCGACTTATAACACCTACATGCTTTATCCAATTTTAAAGATTTTTTTCACAGAACCATAAATTTATGAATTAAGATATTCGTGTGAAATTTGAGCGCAATCGAAAAATTATTTCTCATGAAAATCAAAATTTTACGGGTTTTTTCTTTTTTAAAACAATTCTTTGACTTATGACACCTACATGCTTTATCCGATTGTAATGATTTTTTTACAGAACCTTAATTTTTATGAATTAATATATTCGTGTGAAATTTGAGCGCAATCGAATAATTATTTCTTATGAAAATCGCAATTTTAAGATTTTTTTCTTTTTTAAAATTACAATTTTTTAAAAAAACTAAAAATTTAAGTTTATTTTTTATTTAATTTAAATTAATTTTTTTTTAAATCTTCAATAAGTAATGATTTTTTCACAGAGCAACAGAAAATCCGCATAACACATGGCAGCTCAATGCACCAATTACGCTCATCCAACAACGCGGCGGGTCTTAGCGTTTTCCTAGTAAAAAGCCACGAATCTATCCGAAAAGCGTATTTTTCAAACTATTTTTGTGCATAGGCCTACTCCCAAAGGTGGTGCGTACATTATTGTTTGTTTTTCAAATTTTGGTCACATTTGGTCACACTAAATAAAATATATACTGGCAGGAAAAACCTTTGACTTAGTTGGAAAACATGTTATGAGAGTAGGCCTAGCTGAGGCTGGTGCAAAGACTCAGTTTTCTGTGTTTTTTTTTTCTTCTGGGTAAACGGTTAATAACATTGGAATCAAATTTCACACGAACGTTAAGAATCAATCTATGAGATCCATTACGCGTATTCCTAAAAATAAATCAATTTTGAATTAAAAAATCGTGAAATCACCGTAATTTACTCAATTTTGGTGAACTTTAGGAATTTATTCCAAGTGTACATTTTTGGATGAGCGTAGCGAGCGAAGCGAAGATTCCATTTCACTACACTGGAGAAAAAAATCCGTAATGTTTTTTTTTCTTTTCTTTTTCCCTCTTTTTTTTGTATTTTTGTCTGTTTGTTAACACGATTCCGGCTAAACCGATACTCCAATTGCGATGAAATTTTCTGGAGGCCTTCGAAATCTCTGAACTTACAACTGCCACGTTTTTGAGCGCAATCGAAAAATTATTTCTCATAAAATCACAATTTTACAATTTTTTCGATTTTTTAAAAATTTCTTCGACTTATAACACATACATGCTTTATCTGATTGTAATGATTGTTTTCACAGAACCTTAATTTTTAAATTAATACATTCGTGTTAAATTTGAGTGCAATCAAAAAATTATTTCTTATGAAAATCCCAATTTTTCAATTTTTTCAATTTTTTAAAACATTCTTCGACACATGCTGCACCTACATGCTTTATCCGATTGTAATGATATTTTCACAGAACCTTAATTTTATGAATTTATATATTTGTGTAAAATTTGAGCGTAATCAAAAAATAATTTTGTATGAAAATCGCAATTTTATGCTTTTTTCGTTTAAAAAAACATACGCTCATCCAACAACGCGCCTGAAAAAGCGTTTGCGAAGCTTCCTAGTATTTTTTTGGATGAGCGTAGCGAGCGTAGCGAGCGAAGCGAAGATTCCATTTCACTACACTGGAGAAAAAAATCCGGAATGTTTTTTTTTTTTTTTTTTTTTTTTTGTATTTTTGTGTGTCTGTGAACACGATTCCGGCTAAACCGATACTCCAATTGCGATGAAATTTTATGGAGGTCTATGAAATCTCTGAACGAAGAACTGCACGGGGGGAAAAATCGATCGAAAAATTATTTCTCATGAAAATCGCAATTTTACGATTTTTTTCGATTTTTAACAAAATTCTTCGATTTATAACACCTGCATGCTTTGTCCGATTGTAATAATTTTTTCACACAACCTTTATTTTATGAATTGATATATTCGTGTGAATTTTGAGCGTTATCGAAAGATAAATTTCTTTAAAAAATCGCAATTTTTGGAATTTTTTTGATTTTCAAATTTCTTTGGCTTATAGCACCTACATGCTTTATCCGATCGTAATGATTTTTTCACAGAACCTTAATTTCATGAATTTATATATTCGTGTGAAATCTGAGCGCAATCGAAAAATTATTTGTTATGAAAATCGAAATTTTACGATTTTTTTCTTTTTTAAATTACGAATAATTTTTTTTTAAAATGAAAGTTTATTTTTTATTTAAAAAAAAAATCAACTAAGTTATGATTTTTTCACAGTACAACAGAAAATTTGCATAACACTTAACAACTCAATGCATCAATTACGCTCATCCAACAACGCGGCGGGACTTAAGCGTTTTCCTAGTATTTTGGCACAAAAACATGCAGTTAATTTGCAATGTTGTTTTATGACGAAACGATGCCTTTATAATATTTGGTATATCGAAATTATAACTTTTTATTTGCCATTTCTACAGCCAGGTCGGGTGTTATAGCTAACGTGAAATATGTCACCTCCTCTCTTCAAGGTGCATAACAGTCGTCCAATCTGTACATCTGAAAATGCTTAGTAACTCGAAACTCTGACAGTTAAACATTTATACCCTAAGGCTGGCATAAATAACTCAAATCAAATGATTGGATGAGCGTAGCGAGTGAAGCGAAGATTCCATTTCACTACACTGGAGAAAAAAATCCGGATTTTTTTTTTGGCTGTTTGTTAACACGATTCCGGCTAAACCGATACTCCAATTGCGATGAAATTTTCTGGAGGCCTTCAAAATCTCTAGACATAGAACTGCCACATTTTTTAGCGCAATCGAAATTTATTTCTCATGAAAATTGCAATTTTACAATTTTTTTAGTTTGTATGTATTTTTCTGTTTGTATTTTTGTGTGTTTGTTAACACGATTCCGGCTAAACCGATACTCCAATTTCGGTAAAATTTTCTGGAGGCCTTCAAAATCTCTGGACATAGAACTGCCACGTTTTTGAGCGCAATCTAGAAATTATTTCTCATGAAAATCGCAATTTTACATTTTTTTTTAATTTAAAAAAAAATCTTAAATCATTTCTTAGCCTTATACACCTACCCCTACATGCTTTATCCGATTGTAATGAGTTTTTAACAGAACCTTAATTTTATGAATTAATATATTCGTGTGAAATTTGAGCGCAATCGAAAAATTATTTCTCATTAAAATCGCAATTTTACGCTTTTTTGCTTAAAAAAATTTTCTTCACATATAACACCTACATGCTTTACACGATTGTAATGATTTTTTCACAGAACAACAGAAAGTCTGCATAACACATGACGCACCATTTACGCTCATCCAACAACGCGCCTGAAAAAGCGTTTGCGAAGCTTCCTTGTTATAAAAATAATGCATTGAATGCGAGAAATCAATGGTAGGCCTAATTTTTGTGCTTAAACATAAATAAGTAGGGTCCATAGAAATTAGTCTCACGGTCCGTACACGACCCGCGGGCCGCTTGTTGCCTACCTCTGGATGCAAAATTTTGTAATGATATTTCCAACCGTTCAGCTGCAATCATTTTAGTTGGACCAAGCTCAGTGGAATAAGAATTTAATTATGTATTCATAGATGAAAACAGAACCAAAATGTGTTGATTTTTTTCGTGTAATTAGAAAAGTACAAAAGTACTGCACTCAAGAGGCTAAACATCCGCACCCAAGAGCCACAATACTTTAACCGTTAGTCACTAACGCTTTAACCCTTTCATTACCACCGTAGCCATATGGCAACAGAAGGTTGTACATTTTTTGGCGGGTAGATTTTTGGGTTTTCAGTTTCACATTAAATTTAAAAAAAAATTGTAAATAAAATATTAATACATTTTTTCCACAATTTAATGGGACGAATAGTGAGTGCCGTTTTTAGAGAAGATTGAAAATACAGATCTGCTAAAAAGGTTAAAATCGGAAAGAATTAGGTTAGTCCCGGAAAAGTAATAAATTTCCAGTACCTACTGCTGTTATATGTGGTACACAAAATCTAAAATATGCACAAAAATTCAGAAAAAAATCTTATTTTAGGAATGCACTTCAAATTCAAATTTTTACAAAAAATAAAGATTTTATAAAAAATCCAGAATTTCTCGAAAATTGCTTCACCCGTTAAACCCCGTTATCCCCCGTTAAACTCAAAGAATATATTTCATTAAGCTAACTAGTTATGAATTTAGAAAGTAACAACAAAATTATTGCATGCACCAGGACCGGAAAATTGTTTGCCAAACTTGGTATTTATCGAGCTAGGTCCCATCGGCGAAAATCTCCCATAATAAATAACATGGGCACGATCTTTATGCCCCATGACCTTGGAGGATTTTGATCCAAAAAAACACTGTCCATTATTGAGGTAGGCCTACTCTACTCGTCAGCCTTTTCTGTATAACCTCTATATTTTGTTTTATAATTTGGGCAAGTGGTTCGGTCATAATATGCTGATTACCAAGAAGGGGTGTGATTTTGGAATGCATATTTTTGCGTATTTAAGAGTATATTTGTGCTCAGTTTTATGACACCAGTACTATTTGTAACTCCATGATGACACGATGTTATAGCCTAAAGGGCCATTTTAGATTGATACTTTACTCTAGTATCTACGTGGAACCAAAAAAAGCAAGTTAAAGCCAATTTAAGAAATTTTTTCAAAACGCCAATTTTCGCAAATTTCCTGGATAAAAAAATGGAAAAATTGGTGTAAAATCACAGTTGCAAGATTTTTTAAACGGTCATTTTAGTGTATATTATGCTATAGATTATCTGGTAAAAATGTTTTTTTAGGGTAATATCCCCTTTAAAAATAATGATAAAAACTCAAAAAAGTACCAAAATTCTTTTTTTTTAAATCGGAATTTTAATTGGTTTATTACAAAGGGTTAAAGGAGGTTGAGGTACTTAATGACGGTACTCACTTAGGGTGGATTTATTTTAATTGAACCTACGATGCACTTGCACCAATAGTGATGTGTATGGAGTAGGGGAGAGTAATAATTATATGTCCAATGTTAGTGTATTTTATACTCAGCTGAGACTAGCTGTTTCGGCATTGCTTCCAAATGAAGAACAGTTTAGCTAGCCCCAACTTTCTTTCTTGACTTCTTCTTAACTTTATTTATTTTTATAGCATTATTTTGCATCACGTCTACATTAATGCGTTAGTAAAATGCTTGCGTCAGATCACAAACCTATTTTTTGTCATCTTGCTACAGCCGTAAATAAAGAAATAGTCATTAGAGTGAGCTTCGGTTATTTGACGACACTACAAGCACGCAAGTGTAATTAGTGTGAACAGCAAGCAAGCTTGAAGGTTGTTATACTAATTTCGCTTACAAAATACCTATAGACAAATTAGAATTTCGCTTGTTTCGAAGGTTTAGGTCACGTGAATTGTAGCAGAATAATTTTCAAATATGGACTTGTAAATACAGGCAGTGTGCACTCGATCCTGAACTTCACTCCATTGAAATGTATCAACAACTAATCAAGGTGGCTTACGCGAGAGGTCGACCTTTCGATACCCGCCACCGTGGCAAACTTGACTGAAGGGTCAGGGATTGAGTCTAAAAACAAAGCCCTTGAACCTTTGTGTTTTTTCTCTCTCACGGGAACTTGCACTTTCAAGCCTCCCCTCCCATTAGTTTTATTTCTATTTTCTACAGGACAGATATTATAGTTGTCCGATTTTGATGGGATTAGTTAGTGTATAAAGGGAACCCGGAGTGTGGGACCTGGTGGCCAGGCGACTTTGGGGCGTGGAACCCCCCCCCCCCATTAAGTATTTCTAGGGAGGTGGGCAGGGAACACAAGCCATTTATTGAATAAGCGTAGCAAAAACTCAATTTGACTTAAGCGAAGAAAAATATCTCGGTTGTTACAAGTTGTACAATTTGTTCGAATTACCGTAGCAAGTTGCTATTATTACGTCTGAACCGAAGTTTGAGCTATACACCTATATAGGTACCGTGTAAGTTTAGTTCAACAGTTAATAAATCAAGGTGTGGATATCACGTTGGCATAGGCAATCTGAGCTATGTATGTAGCAACAACCGGCCTTGAACATTAGAGAACAGTTATTTGGAAATATCTTTTAACAGTGATAAACCGAATTTCATTTCATTGAAGTTTGACTCTCTAGTGAGATTTAAAGGTAGCCTGTTGACTGTTGTTTATTCTTCTTATTTTATATTTTCGTTATTAATCGTATTGCAAGAAATAGTTTTTAGATATTAACTAACAACAGTATGCTATGTCATTACTTAACATTTCCAATATTATACCAGTCGACCTTCAGTTTTTAAGTAGTCTCTAACTAGTGATACGTTCTGTTTTTATTGCCTTATTATAACCCGTCTGGTAAGGTCAACACTCAACACGTGTGCTAACTAACCGATATGAGGGCCCAGTTTGCACTTCGAAGTTGCAGAGCCTGTATAGGTGAGCACAAATACTGCTACACATTTCATCGTTGCTGTATTCGAATGAAAGACTAATTTTGTCAACACTCATCAGTCTGCATAGATAGGCGCAACCAACAGGTACCGTACAGACCCACGCACAAGTGCAATGTCGTAGTAATATTATATTATTATTAATATTCACACTCCCACGCGCACTCACAAATGCGAACTACACTACACATTAGCACCCACCGCACGAGCACCCAACATCATACATGCACATGCACATGCACACACGCACACACACAGCTCCGCCACACACAAACAAAATACTACAGTCACACATACATCCAACACCAACATACATACATGCACATGCACACACACGAGGCTCACACACAAAATGCCTAGACACATAGTAATTCATAATAAACACTTAACAATTGCACAGCACACACACAAGCTCGCACACACAAAATATAACCTACCATTACACATTGCACGCTCACGCACGAGCACCCAACATCAACATGCACATGCACACACGCACACACACAAGCGCTTCGCGACACACACAAAAATCTACACTACACTTACACGTCACACACACCAAAATCAACATGCACATGCACACACAACAACCACGCACACGCAACACCTATGACACACAACATACACTCACATTGCACATGCACACACACGAGCTCACACACACAAATGCACACACTGTACACACAACATACACACACTCACATATGCACTGCACACATACGAGCTCACACACACAAATGCACATGCACACACAACATACATGCACTCACGCACACATGTATGTATATTGTATACAGGTTGGCAGGGTTGCTTCACATTTAATATCTTTGATTCTGCTGCTGCTATCATTTTTGTACCTCGCGGTCGCGGTTTATTAATTTGTTGTTTTGTTTGGAATCTTTTGTCACGTTGACAAACGTGTATACACTTACTCAGGCACACTGACAACATACAACAATCTAGGGCGACGGTCGTTCGCCCGCAGCCAAGCGCACGCGACTGGTAGTAGGCGATGATAACTCGACCTTGTTTATTCCTACCCGAGTTGGGGGGTTTTCAGCTATCTGCACACGCCTTCCCGAAAGATTTACAATCTTGAAACTCGGTGTATGACCTGATATGTGGTCCATGACATACAAAAAAAAAATCAGCCCGATCCAACGTTCTTTGTTTTAAAAAATGCGTAAAAATCGACGAAAATCTTCCGGCTGGCTGGGTGGTTGTGTGGGGGGTGGGGGGGATTCTGACAGAGAGGAATAAGAGCCTTCAGAGAAAACGGTACATCTTAGAACTATGAAACTTGGACCACACTTAGATGCACCTTAGACTCACATACTTCCGCCGAGAGGCAAGCAATATTCCACTCCCAACACCCCCTAAATCATCCCCTAAAATTGGAATGATTCATAGCTCTAACCCAAAATTGAATTTTTAATCTAATTAGTTATTAAAATTATGTTCTAATGTGTTTTAAGCCAATCGACCTATTCTCATTATATAAACCACATTTTGTCAACCCCCATCCCTAATAGTTTATATTATTTTTACCTTGATTTCCAGCATTCACCATGAAGGCACCTAATGAGTTATCATCATGAAATTTGACATGAAAGTACATATGAAAAATAATCCGCCGAGAGGCAAGCGATATTCCACCCCCAACACCCCCTAAAATAGGAATAATTCATAGCTCTAACCTAAAATTGATGTTTTATTCAAATTAGTTATTAAAATTATGTTTTAATGTGTTTTAACCCAATCGGCCTATTCTCATTTCCTAAATCACATTTTTTCAACCCCCATCCCTTATAGTTTATATTATTTTTACTTTTTTGATTTCCAGCATTCACCATAAAGGCACCTAATGAGTTATCACTTATCAGTATGAAATTTGGCATGATGGTTCATAAGAATATGAAAAATAATCCGCCCAGGGGCAAGCAATATTCCACCCCCGACACCCCCTAAATCATCCCCTAAAATTGGAATAATTCATAGCTCTAATCCAAAATTGAATTTTTATTCAGATTAGTAAATTATGTTTTAATGTGTTTTAACCCGGTCGGCCTATTCTCATTTCCTAAACCACATTTTTTCAACCCCCATCCCTAATAGTTTGTATTATTTTTACCTTGATTTCCAGCATTCACCATGCAGGCACCGAATGAGTTATCATCATGAAATTTGGCATGATGGTACATAATAATATGAAACATAATAATCCGCCAGGAGGCAAGTTATATTTCATCCCCACTGTTCCCTATCACCCTTTACTTTGAGGAAAACGTTAGGTCGTATTTAATACAATTTTAATATTTTAATTGCTGATTAAAATTATGCGTCAATGTGTTATAGTCCGGTCATTGTCAACAAATCATTCACACAAAAACCCAAGACAACATTAACCATAGGAAATTTAATAAAAACATTGTGTATTGCCAACTACAGATTGTAATCAAAACAAAAGATGGTGCTTTTGTTTCTAGACAATCTGTTTTAAAGGCACTGTATCCACTTTTACACGTATTTTACGCCTTGATATGAAACAAACAACAAAAAGATGTGATATCCCCCCAATATACAAAAATTTGTAAAAAAAAAACTGCAGCTAAGCTCTCCTTCCAAAGTCTTTAGCTGTGAATGCTGTGAGATATAGAAATTGAGCCAAGCATTTCATTCTTTCTCCCCAGTTTCGCATTGAAAAGAAGTAAGATTATTTCGCCTGTTGACGAGCGCCAAGCCAACCATTTTCGTGGTAAAAAAGTAAAAATTTTAAACTCAAAATCATAAAAAAATTACTTGGTCATTGAATTTGGTACGAGAACTCTAAAAAGTCAATGGCCAAGTAATTTTTTTTATGATTTTGAGTTTAAAATTTTTACTTTTTTACCACGAAAATGGTTGGCTTGGCGCTCGTCAACAGGCGAAATAATCTTACTTCTTTTCAATGCGAAACTAGGGAGAACGAATGAAATGCTTGGCTCAACTTCTATATCTCACAGCATTCACAGCTAAAGACTTTGGAAGGAGAGCTTGGCTGCAGTTTTTTTTTACAAATTTTTGTATTTGGGGGGGTATATTATTTCGACAGCCAAGCGAAGGTATTAGTTAGATTGCAGTGCACATAGAAAAATAAATAGCTGATCATTTTAGTTCATGTGTTTCTTAGTTTGTAGGTTTTGTGTGTTTGTTTTCTCTGTACTACGGCATTGGACCTACCACGAGTTTGATTACGGTCAAAGAAACTTTTTCCGGAAACTCAATGCACCAAAACCTCTCATCCAGCAACGCGATTGTAAAAAGCGTTTGTGAATAGCTAAGTTCACATTGAACACTCTACCGATCCAAAACGGGCTCCGATCTTGATGAATGTTTTTAGGAACCTTCCGAAATCTCAAACCTTATAGCCTACTTCAAACTTTTTTCGTACAATCAAATCAATATATCTTTCTTCTAATTAATATTGCACTTTTGTGGATGACCATAGCGAACGAAGTAAAGGTTCTATTTTACTACTAGAGCAAAAATCTGTTTTTTTTTGTTTGTCATTCTGTTTTGTCCAAACTATTACTCTGCTTGATAAAACTTTCAGCACACCTTGGAATTCTCAGAACATAGACCGGCCATGTATTTAGTATTTCTAGTAAAAGTCACTTTTTGATGTATATTTAACTTGCATAAATTATGCGAAATTAAACAATATTCATCGAATCTCTTGTTGAAATTTTACTAGGAAAACGCTAAAGTCCCGCCGCGTTGATGGATGAGCTTTTTAAAATTTTTAGTTTGCGTGGGATATCTTTACTTTTGCAAGTGCTTTGTTTTGCTGCCTACGCATTGTAGGTGATTGTTGTCAAGTTTCTATTGTTACCTGTCAATTGGTATTATTTACCGTAAAACACATATTAAAAGCTTTATTTCTATGAATTCTGGCTAACTTTTTCAACTTTTTCTTTCAAAAGGTACTACATCACCACAACCTTAATGTCCATGTATAATATGAACGTTGTAGCCCCACCCGTTTGGTCAGAATTGGCCCAAATGTCACGAAAATATCGCACTAAAAATCGAAAAAAAATCGTAAAAGTACGATATTCATGAGAAATATTTCTTCGATTGTACCCAAAAACAATACACCTCTAAGTTCAGAGATTTCGAAGGTCCTGTCAAATTTTCATCAAGATCGGATATGCCGTTTGCCTGGTAGAGAGTTAACAAACAGACAGAAAAACAAAAACAAACAAACAAAAAAAAAAAAAAAAACACCCGAGCTAAATTTTTTGGGGGTCAGTGAAATTGAAGTCTTCGCTTCGCTCATCCAAAAATTTAAATACAGCCTTATAATATTGTTGTTTCTATATCCATTGAGATTAACACAACTCGGCTGAAATCTGTTAACAATGGCAAGGTGAAACAAAATTAAAAAGCATAAGAAGTAAGTGCTCAATGAACCAAAACCGCTCATCCGTCAACCTGATACTCTTTGCGAACAATATATAAAGTTGCGTTCATGACGTGCGACGATGACGTGTTGATGGATGAGCATTTTGTTTTTGTATTTTTAGACTTTTTACATTTTCTCCAGTTTAATTAAATTACCTTTTTTGACAAAGAATTATATTATTTTTAAAGTATAGTATGTATTTATTTATTTATTTTATTTTTTAGCGTCTATCCTATTCAGTAATAAAAACTGATTTATGAAGTAGGACAATAAAATAAAACTAATTACCGGTACATACATAAATTACAATTTTTATCAAGGAGTGTCGATTTAAGTGGTTGCTTAGACCTTACTATCCGAGAATAGAAGTAGGCATTATCCAAACAAATACAAAAATTTGTAAAAAACGGCAGTCAAGCTCTCCTTCAAAAGTCTTCGGCTGTGAATGCTGTGAGATATAGAAGTTGAGCCAAGCTTTTTATTCTTTCTCCCTAATTTCACTTTGAAAATAAGTAAGATCATTTCGCCTGTTGACGAACGAACGCCAAGCCAACCATTTTTGTGGTTAAAAAGTAAAATATTTAAACTCGAAATCATAAAAAAAAAATTGCTTGGCCATTGACTTTTTAGAGTTCTTGTACCAAATTCAATCTCTGATCAATCAAATCAGTCACATCACTTATGTTTGTGTTTTCTTTCTTTTAGTTGCAAGCATGTCCAACAGAGTGGGTTGATGTTGAGTTACCGCAGCGCAGTGCTTCTGATTCTACTGTGCACGTCTACTCGACCTTAAATAGGACGGAGAACCTGCTATCTGCCAAGACAGTGTTGCCAATTCACCTTCGCTACCACAACCCCTCGGAGCACGGCGGGTACGCGCCTGTCACCCTGGGCCAACCATCTCTCTTACTGAAGTGCGATGTGGATGTGCCGTGTATTGGCCCTAGTGTGTCGGCTCCGTGTGGTCCTTGCAGCCAGGACCAGTGCCAGTGGCTGAATGTCACCTATAAGACGGTACGTGTATGTCCATCCAGATTGTTTTATTGACCATCAACCAAAGTTACAATTGTCGTCAATGTAGGCCTACTCTAGTGCGGTGCCCAATATTAATCAATTATATCACCAGACTTGGCTGGTTCAAAAATTAAATCTGCACCACACTATTTCTTACCTGCTACCATTATCCTAATAAGTGCTATACTATTTTGTATAGCCTAGCTATAACAAGTAGTAAATAGTTGTTTTATATTGGTCCTACTGATAGAATCACCACCCGTTTTGGTTAGCCTATAAAAACTAATCATACATACCGGTACATTATTAGTCTTTGATGCTGTTGTACCCTAGAGAGTAATTTCAGTTTTATGACAAGCTTTGTTTTCTGCTTAAAAGTGCAAGAGAAGACGGATTTTAACCAGTTTTGCAAATTCCTTTTGTCCATACTACTACTTAGATTTTCACAACTAGAAGCACTGAATAATTTACTATGCTAATAAATTAGTACGGTTCTATGCTGCCTTGCTAATACATACCGTACCACTATCCTAGAAACATTACATCCAAAATAGCTCACTTTACCCTATATCTTAATTGGATGAGCGAAACGGAGATTCCATTCTACTACACTGGAGAAAAAAATCCGGAATGTTTTTTTTTTCTTTCTTTCTTTCTTTCTTTCTTTCTTTTTTTTGTATTTTTGTGTGTCTGTGAACACGATTCCGGCTAAACCGATACTCTGATTGCGATGAAATTTTATGGAGACCTTCGAAATCTTTGAACTTAGAACTGCACCGTACGAAAAATCGATCAAAAAATTATTTCTCTTGAAAATTGCAATTTTACGATTTTTTTTGTTTTCTTTTTCTATTTTGTTTGTATTTTTGTGTGTTTGTTAACACGATTCCGGCTAAACCGACACTCCAATTGCGATGAAATTTTCTGGAGACCTTTGAAATCTTAGAACTTAGAATTGCCACCTTTTTTAGCGCAATCAAAAAATTATTTCTCATGAAAATCGCAATTTTACGATTTTTTTCGTTTTTCTTGTTTTTTCTGTTTGTATTTTTGTGTGTTTGTTAACACGATTCCGGCTAAACCGATACTCCAATTGCGATGAAATTTACTGGAGACCTTCGAAATCTTTGAACTTAGACCTGCCACGTTTTTGGGTACAATCGAAGAAATATTTCTCATGAATATCGTACTCTTCAGATTTTTCCCGATTTTTAGTGCGATATTTTCGTGACATTTGGGCCGATTCTGACCAAACGGGTTGGGGCTACAACGTTCATATTTCACATGGACATTAAGGTCAGGATATAGCTAGCACTAGGGCCCTCTAGAGGGCTAAGGGGGAATGGAATATTATTTGGCGTGCTTTGCAGGAAAATAGCCCTATCTTCGGAACTAATAAAGCTAAGAAGGTGATTTCGGACTTTTTAGAAAGCATAAATATTCAGCTTCAATCGTGCCTAACATTACTCACAAAAATTTATAATTACATCATAATAATGCAGTTTTAATTAGCATCTGCACAATTGACTATTCCAGCAATAAATAGAGCAAATATCAACTTAGAAACGAAATTCAAACGTTTTAATACAATACGTATAAATCGTGATGTCTGAATGATGATGTATTTTCAAATTTTCAATTATAGATCCTTTAAAATAAAATTAATTGCATTTGATTAAATTACCAATTGTTTCTGTAACTGACAAAACATTACTAAAGGGGCTTCACTTAGACATTGCATTTACTTGTTGTAGTTGATTGCTTTTTAAATTTTTAAGATATCTTTCACCGTTTTCAAACTATGAGTGGAATTAGTTTATAAACATTGAACAAAATTTTCGTCCGACAAGGAGCGCTCAGAGTGGCAGTGTTTGGAATTCGGTAGTAAGTTTACCAGTTGCCCGCGGGAAGGACAAAATTCAACTTTGAAACAAATTGATGCATGTCACCTCAGCACCTTTCACCTATATCTAATTACTAATTACACTATACTGAAATGTGTATTAGTGGATTTGAAGGCGCGGGAACTAGACGATAGTCCCCTCACCTACATACGCTTACAATTATCTCGAAAATGCCACTCGTGGTTAAATTTAATCTAGAAATAATCCACGACACACTTGAAGTTCGTAATGATTATCATTTGAGACCATTGAGTATAGGCGACCAGGCATCGAACTATGTATGCGGCGACGAAAGGGCGTCTTGTTAGTTTATTGGCATATAATGATATCGAGTGTGTATCCTCTGGGTTCTGCAGTGGCTTATAAACATTTGAAGGGTACTTAATTATTCGTGTAGCATACCGCTAGGTACTATAATACTTTAGGCAAGTTAATAATTAGTTTATTATGTCATTCATCGAATAATCAATACACACATTTGAATGAAACTAAAGCTAAAATCGCCTCTCAAAAACTCAAATAACCGGAAAAAGAGGCTAGGCAGGTTGTAGTATAAATTTTGACTCGACTCATCAATTAAATGACGAGATTGAAATAATATTAGTTTCATTACTGGCCAGTGATTGAGTTTTGCACAAAACATTAATTTATACAGTCTGCAAACCTTTTTCAAAATAACAACAACCCAACCCTTTCCAAAAGTATTTGGCTTGAAGAAAGGATGGAGAGATGCATGACGAATACAATAGGGCGATTTTACGACCTCTGAAAGGACCTGATAGCAATAAAAGGAATGGTTTGAAAGGTGGGGTATTCTTGTATAAGTGATAGTTTAATCGTGTAATTTTTCTCATTTAGTCATTATATATATAGTTCATTCAATTCATCAAGTCAAAACCAGGCCTAAAATGTTTTCAATCAAAATTGTAGCTCAATTCTAAGAGGAATTGCAAAACAAATAACATAACCAGTTGATAAGATTTAATCGGTTATTTCCTTAAATATAAGGATAAACACTTCGCAAAAAAAACGAAAATACTTGGAAAAATGTAAATAAGACAATGAATTCATTGAAACCGATATGAGGCTTATCAAATCTACTTTTAGTTTAGATATGGTATTTGTTTTTTGCACAATAGGTTCCTCTTTTCCCATTTCTCGGTTTTTTCTTATGCGATGTCGAAATGTTGATTTTTCGCCTCATGGAGGGATCGTCCATTCATTCATCTTTGGCGGTGGGAACTCGCCTTTCAATTTACCTAAGTCACTGTTATAAAGATTTCGACCAATATTGGTGTTTTTGCTGCGAAACAAATTTGCTGTTTTGCTCGATTCAGTATATGCTCACTTCACATAATTTTCATGTAAAAAGATAAAGCAACATTTTGTGAATATTTTTGGATGAGCGAAGCAAAGACTTCAATTTCACTTACCCCCAAAAAATTTAGCTCAAGAGTTTTTTTTTGTTTTTTTGTCTGTTTGTTAACTCTCTACCAGGCAAACGGCATATCCGATCTTGATGAAAATTTGACAGGACCTTCGAAATCTCTGAACTTAGAGGTGTATTGTTTTTGGGTACAATCGAAGAAATATTTCTCATGAATATCGTACTTTTACAATTTTTTCGATTTTTTGTGCGATATTTTCGTGCCATTTGGGCCAATTCTGACCAAACGGGTGGGGCTACAACGTTCATATTATTATACATGGACATTAAGGTTATGGTGATGTAGTACCTTTTGAAAGAAAAAGTTGAAAAAGTTAGCCAGAATCCATAGAAATAAAGCTTTTAATATAAGTTTTTTTATTTTTTGTGCGATATTTTCGTGCCATTTGGGCCAATTCTGACCAAACTGGTGGGGCTACAACGTTCATATTATACGTAAACATTAAGGTTATGGTGATGTAGTACCTTTTGAAAGAAAAAGTTGAAAAAGTTAGCCAGAATCCATAGAAATAAAGCTTTTAATATAAGTTTTTTACAGTAAATAATAACAATTGACAAGTAACAATAGAAACTTGACAACAATCACCTACAATGCGTAGGCAGCAAAGCAAAGCACTTGCAAAAGTAAAGGTATCTCACGCAAACTAAAAACTACTAGGGAAACGCCAAAGTCGTTGTTAGACGAGTGAGTGAGCCATGTGTTGAGTACCCGGTAACATTCCTTTTCTTCCCCCTACCTTTGGCCTCCCTAGCCTATCATAGGCTACAGTGGAGCATTATGGCCTAAACTATGACCTAAACTTAAATACCCTATTATTTATACGAATATTATAATCAAACTTAAATGCAAATGTTCCGGCGCACTCAACACATGGCTCACTCACTCGTCTAACAACGACTTTGGCGTTTCCCTAGTCGAGTTGGCTAAAGCGCCCTTATAGCCGAAATGTGGGAGACGTGGGTTCAATGGTCGGGAAAGATTTTGTAATTTCTGGATTGTATTTATTGGATGAGCGTAGCGAGCGAAGCGAAGATTCCATTTCACTACACTGGAGAAAAAAATCCGGAATGTTTTTTTTTTGTATTATTGTGTGTTTGTTACCACGATTCCGGCTAAACCGATACTCCGATTGCAATGAAATTTTATGGAGACCTTCGAAATCTCTGAACTTAGAACTGCCACGTTTTTGAGCGCAATCGGGAAATTTTTTCACATAAAAAACGCAATTTTACGATTTTTTTTTATTTAAAAAAAATTTCTTCGACTTATAACACCTACATGCTTTATCCTATTGTAATGATTTTTTTACAGAACCTTAATTTCATGAATTAATATATTCGTGTTAAATTTGAGCGCAATCGAATAATTATTTCTTATGCAAATTGCAATTTTACGATTTTTTTCTTTTTAAAAAATTACGATTAATTAAAACAATTAAGTTAATTTTTTATTTTATTTAATTTAATAATAAAAATTAAGTTAATTTTTTATATAATTTAATTTAATTAAAAAAAAATTTCTACTTAGTAATGATTTTTTCACGGAACAACAGAAAATCCGCGTAACACATGGCATCTCAATGCACCATATACGCTCATCCAACAACGCGGCGGGACTTAAGCGTTTTCCTAGTTAAAATATTTAACATGTTTTGAAATGCATATAACGCAGTGTAGTCCTACATCTGTGACAATACCATGGAAAACATAGCCAGTACGAAATACATGAAAATATTGCAAGGTTTACTCAATCTACGAGCGGAATTTGGGGGTACCTTGACGTCCAACATTCGACTAACCTTGGACACGGCATTTCACAGCCAGCTAAATAACAAACAAAAAATATTATTTCAAAATGAAAACCATTGTCGTTAAAATAATTTCCATACATTTCAATGTATTTTTCAGTTTTTTATTTCTTGCAGGTTTAAATCGTAACAGATTGTGCTCATTTTGTTAGCAGTTCTCAGTTACCTGGTCACTGATGTCTGTTTAAAATTTCAGCTCGGTCTATTTGGCCGTTCGGCCGTATGAGCCTGGACAGACAGACAGACAGACATTTAACATTTAACATTTAACATTTAACAGAATTAATCACGACCAAGGACCGATCGAGTAGCGTTGTAGACTACGTTCGCTGCGCTCACTCGTCTAAAAAAAAACTCATCCATCAACGCGACTAAAAAAAGCGTTTGCGAAGCTTCCTAGTTTACATAATATTGACAAAATATATGTTGTAATACACGTTTCACATTAATTGTCATGACTAAATCACTTTTGACCGTAATAATAGCTACTTGTATTTTGAAGCTGATTGGGACTGTTGTCGGGGAGTGGGAAGAAGTAAATAGAAACGAATAAATATATAAAGCAAAATAGTTCAATTACATAGTAATATTACAACAACAATGTATTAATAACACAACAAGTAACAAATAATTCCAAATTGATATTTTAAAGAAATTAATTAATGAACCCAAGGGCAAAAAAAGAAAAGAAAAAGAAAAGAAAGATTGAAAGAAAAGGAAAGAAAGAAAGGGGGAAAATCAAAACAGAAAAACGAAAAGGAAAAATTTATTTATTAGACGATCCCCCACGATTTTATCATTGAGTATAGTTTAATGAGTAGTATATGATTTTCATCGGCATCCGTAATGGGCTATAATATTGGTTAGTTTCATTGATAGCAATTGGATAAATTATTGAAATATTGCACTGGTTTTGTATAATTGGATGAGCGTAGCGAGCGAAGCGAAGATTCCATTCTACTACACTGGAGAAAAAAATCCGGAATGTTTTTTTTTTTTTTTTTGTATTTTTGTTTGTTTGTCCGCACGATTCCGGCTAAACCGATACTCCGATTGAGATAAAATTTTATGGAGGCCTTCAAAATCTCTGAACTTAGAACTGCCACGTTTTTGAGCGCAATCGGAAAATTATTTCTCATGAAAATCGCAATTTTACGTTTTTTTCTATTTAAAAAAAAAATCTTTTGACTTAAAACACCTACATGCTTTATCCGATTTTAATGATTTTTGCACAGAACCTTTATTTTATGAACTAAGATATTCTTGTGAAATTTGAGCGCAATTGAAAAAATATTTATCATAAAAATCGAAATTTTACGGGTTTTTTCTTTTTTTAAACAATTCTTTGACTTATAACACCTACATGCTTTATCCGATTGTAATGATTTTTTTGCAGAACCTTAATTTTATGAATTAATATATTAGTGTTAAATTTGAGCGCAATCGAGAAATTATTTCTTATAAAAATCGCAATTTTACGATTTTTTTTTAACAATTACGATTAATAAATTAAAAAATTAAAGTTAATTTTTAATTTAATTTAATTTAATTTAATTTAAAAAAATTTTAACTTTGTAATGATTTTTCCACAGAACAACAGAAAATTCGCATAACACATGGCAGCTCAATGCACCAATTACGCTCATCCAACAACGCGGCGGGACTTAAGCGTTTTCCTAGTTTATATATTATTTTATTATATGCATATTATATTGTTCGTGTGTGTTATTATAATCTATAAGAGCGTGCAACGCATATGCTATGGCGGGTGGCCATTAGCATGGCACTGGCATGGTGCAAATTTTCAAAATATCAACAAAAACAACAACAACAACAACAACAAAAAGTAAGCACGTAAAAAAATACACACACATTATCTGAACCCTAGTAGATGGCCTGCTTAGAATGTGTTAGGAAGGGGAGGTATACTCAGACATGATGTTCTCTTTCAAAACATTGCAACATGAAAACAAAATCCACCTTGATTCCTAGAACTGGCTTGGGCAGATAAGGAGATCATTGCTTTGTCGAGTCGGATGGTTCTGAATTCGGTTCTAGCTTGGGAAAATATTTCAAAACTGCTATAAGCCCTACCACGACAATATTGTAGTTTCGAATTGTAGTTAGATTTATTGGGTACATAACGTGGACAGGTGTAAATGAGTAAAATTACACTTTATTTTCTGTAGCAAAGATGTAAATACACACACACAAATTGAATTAGCCCTACATTTCTTTCACAATTATTTACTATAATATTCATGCTGTAGAAATAAATGTTTGTTCATTACAAAAAATATATTTGAATTATAATTATTCAAATATAATTATAATTTAAATTGACGACATTGTGAGGTTGAAAATTGACATAACTGGGGAAGGAAGCCGTGTGGGGGACCACCTAAATGGTTGTAAACGAAATTGGCTGTTGCACACAAAAGATATATTCAGCGACCTTTCCTTCAGAATCGAAATGGATATTTGGCCGTCGATGGGAGGGTGGGGGTGGAATTTTTACACACAAGTTGCTACCTGCCCCTGTTATGACATAATTATAGGTGTCATTGATTTTGTGGTTTCTTGAGTATCTTATTTTTGATCGCAAGCAAACAGGCTATAATGACATGATAGTGTCTTAGATTTTTGTGGTGTGTGTTCATTATTTTTGATCGAATCCTCAACGGGGTTTTTTTGCATAAGAGCATAAATGTGACATAGCTTATTTTTTAATATACACAATTTAAAGTAATAGTATCACATCAAATCTCATCGGATCGGATCGGGTAGTCACTAGAAAGGTATACACCTGATGGTATGATTGAACATAACTTATAATTGGTATCAATTTTTGTATTTTCATTCTTACACTAGAATTATTTGTGACACCTGATTGCATGAGGTATTCACTTTCTGGAGAGTTTGTTTATCTGCGCCAAATAGTGAATGAAAGCGACAGCTTGGGCTGTGGAACGATTATGTTAGTGATTGTCTGTGGTATACATATCGTGAGCCGTCAAGTAAAATCAAATTACATCACGTAATCAGTTTTGTGACCGAGGGGGTGGATTCTAAGTACGATAATTTTAAATATTTAATTTAATTCTTTTTTTTATGTAATATTCACGTTACTCTTTACCAATAACAATTAGCATCTTATTAGTTTCCACTGACAAAGTTCTGATTGTGCTAACAAAAATGCGGAAATGTAGGCCTAAATGTTTAGAGGTATTTTCTTTCATCTTCTTCCCGAATCTGCTTCTAATGTTGACAATAACGCGCCATATTATGCTGAGTTGAAAACCTTTGCATACAAAGAAGGTTACATTTTGTGTGAAACCCTTTTCAAGGGATACAACTCATTCACTTGAGAGAAGTATTTGAGTCGAACACGTTAGAAAAATTATTCAAACCATAAAATAATATTTTTGAGTGCAATATTAGTTCATCAAACTCACACTCGGGCTCTTGATGAGAAGATTTGTAACAACTGGTACAATTTGACAGGCAAAGTTCTAATCAATTGACAAAAATATTATGATGATTATGATATGGAATTTTCTATCATTATGTGCGTAAACAAATCCTACCAAACATAGGCGCCGAGTTTTGATTTTGGTTGGGGGGGCTCAATGTGGAAACAGCTGGGGTCTGGGGCGAAGCCCCAGCCGCCGGAGGCTTATACCGTAGGTGAAATTTTTTTGGGGCCTACATTTTGTTTGATGGCCTGAAACGATATTTCAGGTGTAAAAATACGATGAAAGATTTGCTTCAATAAGTCACATCAAACAAATAACTACCCATAAAGATCGGGTAGTCATGCAACTAATAATACTCTCTCAGGTGAAATCCTATGACTATATAAGGTCATTCAAAAGTGCACTGTTCTATTGACAGAATTTCTCCTAAAATGTCGTTAGAAAACTAATTTTCGCCACAGGGGGCCGAGCGAGACGGACTGCCAAAGAACCATAACACACTAGCCACACGTCAGTCAGCAACCCTAGAATGATCTAATAGAACACACGTGAAGTGGGAAAAAGACATAATTTGTCGATATTCATTGACTAGAACTCGAAGGGCCATTTAGTAAAAAAATCTGGTAACTCCTGTTAACAATTGAACCCTTGGAATTTTTCACTTACACACTTTAGAGCTTGCTCCGCAGGGGGGGCTGAGCCCCCCCTGAATCACAGCTGGGGGGGCTTGAGCCCCGTCGCCCCCCCGTACTCGGCGCCTATGCTACCAAATATAATCAGAGATATAAGAATCGACCACAAAACACGTCCTATTGCAGTAACCTATACCGTAATGCTTTAAATTTAGGGAACCCATATGTAAGCCTACACTCGGAGACGGATGTAAATCAATGGTCGGACAGAAACCTACATTTCTCGTCACCTCGTGCACTGTCTTCCAATGGTATTACTACTTACTAGTCTCATTTTCATTTTCCGAATCAATCGGTTGTGTCAACTCATCATCAAAAACGGGGAGAAGATGCAATCATATATATAATAATGATTATAAATAACATTATTTATTTTCTCCTCTCGACTGTCTACATGCACTTTGGCTTTTTGTACAAGGTATAGAATTCGGATGATTAGTAGGCCTACGCATTGTGCATTGTTTTTTTATTATTATTATTATTATTATTATTATTATTATTATTATTATTATTTTTGAAATTATTTTTTTTATGATATAATATAACAGTATTCTCAATTATGTTACAAATCATTCCAGTTATATATTTTGTAATAAAGATGCAAAAAGTAAACGTGATAACAAAATTGATCAACTAATTAATATTCCTCTATCCTGATGCAAATGTGTAAAGATATCAATACGTAATTCAAACAACATTTATTTGTTTTCAGAAAATAATGTAGGCCCTATATTAAAAATTATGTTCATGTTTATTAGACCCCAACAAGACGAGACTAGTCTCAATAAAAGTGCAACGTTTATATTACAAAAAATATTTATTCATATTTAAATGCTGTAGGAATCAATATTTTGTCCGTTACAAAAGTAAACTTTTCAATAATTATTTAAATTCGACATGATTGTCAAGATTGACAGATCTGATGAAGGTATAAAACGGTTGTAAACTAAATTGGTGTGTTGTAAAGTTTGGCCACAAAGAGATATTTATAATGGCGGGACCCTTCTTCCAGAATCTGTTATTCTTTTATGTCAATACTTCAATACCTAGAAGAAGACCCTTTCTAGCTCTAAACCGCTCGCCCCTCGCCCCCCTCCCCCGCAACCCCTAAAGAGATGCAGCCTTCCATTCACAGACGTCTGAGAAGTTGCCTACCTTTACGGGGCACTTTCAACCAAACCACATTCAAACGTCCGCGTAGTTTTGACCAGTAGCGCCCAACTAGCGGATTTGCTTGAAACTAACCAAAGGGAAAACCTGACCTTAAGGTAATGGTGATGTATTACTTTTTGAAAGAAAAAGTTGAAAAAGTTAACCAGAATCCATAGAAATAAAGGTTTTAATATGAGTTTTTTTAGGTTTATAATAACAATTATCAAGTAACAATAGTAACTTGACAACAATCACCTACAATGCATTCAAAAAGCACTTGCAAACGGAAAAGTGGTCCTACGCAAACCTAAAAACTTACAAAAAAGCTCATCCATCAACGCGGCGGGACTTAAGCGTTTTCCTAGTAGGCATATAGAGCATATTATGCTACTTACCTTTGGACAGACAAGAAAATATTGTAGAAGCACTGTCTTTATAAAGTTACACACACAAGTACAGTAGTACCATGTGGAGGGTTTCTGGCTACACATTGTGGGGGATAAAGGTGGTCTTTTTGTACAACACCCATTCCATTACCCATGGACTCATGAATGTTGTACCCATAGCCATTGGACTAAATGTAACTAATGACCAGGCAACTGTGACCAATGAGAATAACCAATGTTCACCTGTTTATTATAATTGACCCTGATCCTATTTGCAATTTTACATAATACATTTGACTTTGTTTTGTTTCAGAATTCACCCAAGTTTCTTCTACTGGTACCAGTTGGTAACATTGGACATCACCCATTGATAATAATCTTCACACTCCTTGTTACCTGTGGGGGCTGTTTGTACATTTTATCTGCAGTTTTGGCTTGAGGGTAAGTGCAAAAGATGTTAAAAGTCAAGCCCACTTTTGACCTATTCACATGCACTTCACAGAAACTCTTAATTATTATAGGTACTTCATTATTTTTTATTACTTTGTTGGAAAAGACTATTGTTACATTTAGTTCACTCGGAAATTTAATTAATAATATTCATTAACATTTCTTTGTAAAATCCAGATTTTAAAAATCTTTAAAAGTGGGCTTAACTGTTTCATATTATTACCTCTTTTAATGTTGTTTGCTTTCACCACTTGCTACTATTTGTGCATAATATATTATATTACTGTCATAGTTAGGCTCTGTAATACCTACAATTTGTAATGCATCACTTTAAAAAATCTAGCTTTGAATTACTTTTCATTTTCAGAAAATGACTTCCTTACTAAAGTGTACTATTCTACTATATTTCCAACTATTGTGGCTGACAACAATTCTGAAATTTTTTGATGCCTTGGTCACTATACATAGTTTTTTATAAGTTGGTATTATGATGGCACTTATTTTATCAGGAAGAGTTGTTGCTTGTTCGGAAACCTTGTGTAAACTGGGAAATGATACAGCCCGTATCTACCGGCAAACGTTACTGCATACAAAAATCAATCGGTGTAGTATTCAACCCTTGACAAGGACAGTAATAGTGACATCTCAAAAAGATCTCAGAGGGCTACGCTCGGAATTCAAATGCCATAATCGCCGACATTGGGCTAGTTCCATGAAAGTAGATCTCACTGTGTCTTTGCCTAAATTAGACGTTGATCCTTACCAACTTCTTCAGCAGGATCTTAAAGGTCTCTTTGAGGATATTCGAAAAGAGCTGAGGGCAAACACCAATCTGCCACAGTTACAATCAGTTGCCACTTATTACTTTGATGGACAAGGAAAGGCAGTTAGACCAATGGTAGCCATTCTTATGGCAAGGGCAATCAACTCTCACCTGGGTGGACAAGATGTCGAATTGTTGCCATCTCAAAGACGAGTGGCAATGATCTCCGAGATGATACACTCGGCTTCTCTGATCCATGACGACGTCATCGATCAGTCCGACCATCGCCGAGGAAAGCCGAGTGTCAATGTCTTGTGGAACCCTCAACAGGTCGCAATGGCCGGGGACTTTATTCTTGCCGTAGCGTCGATGATGATTGCGAGGTTACAAGACGACGACGTTACGATCGTCTTGAGTCAGGTAGTCAGCGACCTTGTGCGAGGAGAGTTCATGCAACTCGGGTCGAAGCTTACGATAAACGACAGGTTCGCTCACTACTTGAGCAAGTCTTACTGCAAAACGGCAAGTCTCATTGCAAACACCGCGAAGGCAACTGCTCTCTTGGCTGGGGCAAACCAGGAGCTTGCGGATATAGCTTACCAGTATGGTCGTAACATTGGAATAGCATTCCAGTTGGTAGACGACATGCTGGATTTCGTGTCCTCATCTGATGCAATGGGGAAACCCACCGCAGTTGATCTCAAGCTTGGACTGGCGACAGCACCAGTTCTGTTTGCATGTGAAAAATATCCACAGCTAAACTTGATGATTCTTAGAAGATTTGAAGGTGTTGGTGATGTGGAAAGTGCATTTGAGCTTGTTCACAAATCCCAAGGCTTAGAGGAAACACAAATCCTTGCACAAAAGTATTGTTTGGAAGCTGTTAGGTATGCAAAGTTGTTAGGAGACTCACCTTATCAACAAGGACTTCAAGTTGTGGCTGATCTGGTACTTCACCGGTTAAAGTAACTCTTGATGATGTTTTGTGAATACTTGAATTGTATAACAGGGTATTACAATGCATTTTAATTTGTATTACGGTATGTATTACATTATGTTGTTTCATGTTTTATTTAGATTTATATTAAGTCTTGGAATGATGGCAGACTGATGTAAACCGTTTAAAAAGGAGTTGCACAATTGTGAGTGATATGTAGAGTTGGCACATTACTCTAACACTACACATTGGTATGAATTTTTTACAACATGCCTAGCTATTTATTTATATGTTTTGTGTATAAACATTAAACACTAATCAAGTAGAATTGTACTGAGTTTATATTTTGTAAGATAGTACTGTAGACAACAATGTTTTATGTGTGTTACTGTTCTACCTTCTAGTTGTGGAATGCATATTATTAATAATGACTAATGAGATAAAAAGCTTAAAAAACTTTATCGTATTGTGCACAGATGTATTTCAAATT
Source organism: Sweltsa coloradensis (assembly GCA_024449915.1). NCBI lineage: Eukaryota > Metazoa > Arthropoda > Insecta > Plecoptera > Chloroperlidae > Sweltsa > Sweltsa coloradensis. The sequence goes on along the minus strand of JAMZAV010000865.1, from coordinate 72,694 downwards.
CATTAAACAAAATTTGAAAGTAGTACCGGTACCTAATTAACGCTTGGGAAATGGTATTGTTTTTTCTGGTCATTTTGTATTCATAACAATAATTACTCACATGTCTCTGCAGTGAGAACAAATTTAAAACAAATTTAGTTTGTTTTTCAGGATATTTAGATATATTAATTAAAGGCCAAAACTAATTGCAATGTGCTAGATAAATGGAAAATGGAAGTGAAATGACACATACAAAATGTCCAAGGATATTTACTATTTAGAGCTTCTTGCATTTAGAGAGTGTGCTCATCATGACTATACATTTTTAATAATCTGTCTCACAAGTGTATTTGTTAACTGATGACCAACTTTTGTCTTCTCTTATATTCCATTAAAACAACGCAACAATTGCTCTTAGTAGGTAATACTCTACTAAAAATCCCATTGGTAAAGAGCCTTGGTAATAACTGTGCGGATGCCTCAAGTGTTTTATACCTCATATGCTCTTCTAGTCGATCGGCAATATACTGGTCTTGTAGCACCTCTCATGCCTTGGGTAGGGTCTACGAATTAGTGACTACCTTACGGTTCAACGTCATCCCAATGCTAAATACAGGCCAATTAATATTTCCTTATTTGCTAACAAGACAAAATTACCATGTAGATACAAAATGTTTTACAAAAAATGTAGTCCTATCAGTTGGTTTTCAGTTGTTGGGTGTGGGGATGCTCGACATGGGTGTCTGATACTATATAATTATCCTTACAAATAAAGTACTATATATTTAAAAGATAATTGATGTAGGATGACCATACTTCAAAACTAAAAACTCGGGACATAGAATTTCTGGAAGGGAGGGGGAGATGCAAAAGTTTCTTCATAACTCTTAATTTTGTCTCGTTTATACCCATTTTCCACGCAAAAAATATTCTATATAAAAAAATCTATATCTTACCATAGTATAGGGGTCGGGAACCTGCGGCTCCTAAGTGGCTATATTGTTTTCTTAAAAAAAGTCGATAAAATGCATAGTCAACTAAGTCAACCGCAGCTGTCGATATGAGCGACGCAAAGAAACGCGAAATATCCAATGGAAATCGTTCATATTAAAAGTGATTGGACTGACAAATTCGGTGTTATTAATTGTAGAATGTAATGGTTTTCCACTTTGTTTAGGCCTAATATGTGTAGTTTACTTCCAATATTAAAGTATCATTGAGTGACATTTTTTAAAGTCATAGAAAAGTTTACCCATTAAATATCTAAAAATACTGTGCTGAACCGCAAGAAGCCACAAACTGTGCACTTTCTACCTGTTTGTGCGTACACGTGTTTTAAAGCATTAATTATTTTAACAATCATCAGGCATATAAAGTTAAAACTATCCACATACAGACCATATTTTCAAATAATCGTATGAAAATTCAATCACAAAATTTATATTACTTGAACAGCTCACTATTATATATATATATTTTTTAAATAACATATTATCTCTTTCATTTGTAAGCATTTGCAAAATAAAAGTTACTTACTTTTATCCCACTATAGCTCCAACTAGAAATCACTTTCCAATTTTCAATAAAATTGGCTTCTAAGACAAAAAATGTTATCGACCCCTGCCATTGGCAGTCTCGTTAGATGCCGGTGACGTCATTTTTCAACATGGCCGCAGCAACGGGTACAAGTGAAGTAAACACAAGGGTAGTAAATGGAAAAACGTCAAACTTTAGATTGATTCTAGTGTGAAAAATGCCTATCGGCTAGTTAGATCGGAGAAGGGTTGACAGGTTGGGAAAGCAAAGAGAACATAAATCCCAGCCTGAAGGGCTGGGGGCAAAAAAACTTTTCACCTGCTGATGACAACTACAGCTAATTTAAAGTTGTTACCTTAATCCACGACGCGTTTCGTCCTTCTGTGACTCATCAGGCGGATGGTGGCCACTAAAAATCAGCTAACTACATGCAAACAGAACTCACAACACATAACCAAACCTGTGGTAGGGCCACGCAAGAAGCAAATTCTGCATGCATGTTGTCATCATCAGCAAGGTTACTTCAAACACCATTCATACTGAGCCACACCGTCAGCACAACCAGTAAGGGGGCTTCCCTCCCAACTCTAGTGCTCGGGAGACAAAACATCCATGACTTACCCTGGATTCGAACCAGGACCCTTGGCAACAAGAGAAAAGCTGCCCCTTCTGTTGTTGCTCGGCCAGAGTGCCTCTTCATTCACACTTAGAGAAAGGGTTAGAGATAGGAAGGGTGGAAAGTCACACAACAGCACAACTAGTGAGGGGGCTTCCCTCCTAGACTCTGGTGCTTGGGCGACAAAACAACCATGTCTTAACCTGGATTTGAACCAAGGCCCGTGGCAACGAGAGAGACTAGTAGTAGGACAGGCCTAAATAGAATGCTAAAAAAAAACGACCTAACGAAGTATTGAACAGCTGACCTTTCGCATAGAACTCAAACATGCTACTACTCTGCCTTCCTTTTGTCGGTTGGTACATAACCACAGAGTTGCCAAAGCTGTCAGTTACACTAACATATTTCATTTGGGTATCCTTTGGGAACTGACAGAAGGCCATTGCCAATGTGCTGCAGAACAGAACACAACAATACTACTTTTTATAGTAGGATTTTTAAAACTTATTTCACTGCACGCCAGCCCCATAAAAGCGCCAAGCCTGGACACAGCTGGCCTGTACCCTTTGGATTAGGGAAAATTTCTCCCGCCAAACTGCGTACCAAAGTTTTGCGATCGCGAATAGTTCAAAAATGCGTTTCAATCACAAACATCACGATAAGCAGAAGCAATTATGTCTATCTTTAAAATGACAAATTATGTGGATATTTACAAAATAAATGGAGATGGTTTGGACTTGAAGTCAAATGATTTGAAATATTGATTGATTGGATATTGCTTAACGTCTCATATTAATATTGATGGTTAAATTAAGAAAAACATCCCCAAATGGAAAACCTGGACATTTGGACTTCCCGGACAGATGTCTGAAAACCAGTACTCCTTCCAGGAATGTCCTAATTATCCTAAATTAATGCCAACAAAAAAAACTAAAAAGTAATACAAATTGTATTTTATTTTGTGAATGTTTACACACAAGATTGCCATATTTGTATTAACTTACTTGATCACATTTTTGCTACCTACAAACAGTTATATGTTCATTGCTAGTCTAGGTCTTTCTCATTTGTAACTATTGTACTTATACTTCTCAAACACTTTCAATTTAGATACCAAGAAAGTACCTAATAAATGTTAAACATAAAGCGGTGAATGCAGTGGCCAAGAACTCAACTTCCATGGATGTATTTCTTGTCAATTTATGTGTATCCTTCTAGAATCTATGAGACAGTGCTTTAAAAAGCCTGATTAGATGGTTCAATGTTTCGTTCAAGCCATTGAATTCAAAGTTTGATTCAATAATTTTTCCTTCTATGGTTACCGTTTAGACGGTAAAATTAATTCGTCCTAGACCTTGACCAAAGAGTTTGATTCAAGGAACTTGTTCGGTTTGGGGGGTCGAAAATAAAATCATTTTTTGTTTGTTTTTTAGTTTTTACAAAAAACTTCAAACCTTTAACGTTGCTATTTTAAGCAAGTCTTTTTCTGTTAAAAGTCCTTTGTACTTAAAATATCAATGTTGAAGGTTTTGAAGTTTTTTTTTGTTTTCATGTATTTTTGAGTAATTTAGTGATAAACAGCATGATTTTATTTTGCCCCCCAACCAAACAAGTTCCTGATTCAACCCATTTAGTTTAGAGCATGTCCTATTTTTTGTCAAAGGTTTTATGAAACCTGCCAATCAGGAGTCGTTTCCTAATGACGTCACTGGCCCAATCATGGTCAGTACTGCATCAAAGAAGATACAGCTGGGAATTGCTTACACTTCACAGATGTTTTTAGGTTAGGTTAAGTTTGGTTGTTGTGTTTTCCACTTTTCCAAAGCAAAGCTTGTCATAGAAGACAGAAGTATAAAAGATAATGACTACTTCTTCGAACGCGCTTCTCCCACAGTGGAAAGTAAAGAAAGTCAAGACTTATTCATGTTGTTGATTGACACTAAGGACGTGTCGGATTGCTTGAAAAATGTGGCTTATTCTTATTCTCATTCTCAATTTGACATTATCAATCATAGGTGATATCAGAAGCTATGTACTACGAAGGGTCCAGATCGAGACTGAGAACGGGAATGAAACCTAGTAATGAAAATGTAGTCAATTCATTCTTATTACTAAAAATAGGCGGCCTCGGGAGACGATCGAAATAAAACACTTCCAAATCATGTTGAGTAACGAAATAAGTTAAATGTAATTTAATAATATACCGTAGTATCGGTAATAAATAGTACAAAGTCAAATTTGGTATGGAAACGCTAAGTACACACTTTAAAGTACTTACTGTTAATATCGCAATCAGTTGGTCACCTGCATGTGTCAACTCCACTGCTGTTCATGTCTTTGTTTTGATATAGGTACCATCAAGAAATGACCAAAAGTTACACTTCTAGTACTGAGACTGAGAATGAGACTGAGATTGAGAAAAAGAATGAGAATATAGTTCAGACACGTCCATAGATTGGCATTGGCGCTTCAAATGTTTCTTGAAGCACAACCTTCTAGATCATAGATACTAGTTTATCAAGGGTGGCTAGGACATATTTAAACAGCTGTGACTACCTTATTGAACTGTGTAAATAGCTTTTCAATGTTTCCTTCAATAGACAATAGGTCTTGAATTCAACCCTTGAAATCTGAATTCTGAAGGAAACATTGAACCGTCTATACTGTTGGCCTCTAACTTGGGTTAGAATTGCCAAGCTTAAATTATCCAAATCTTTATCTAACATGGAACCACTTCATTGTTGTAGCTTAGATGTTATGTGTTTAATGTTAGTACCTATTTTTAAATTAGTATCAGTGTTGTACAAGTTAAAAAGGGTAACCTTTACAGTTAGCATAGGCATTTACATACGTTTACATTCATTATTCACTGTGTTCATACCTAGTACTTATGATATTGAAGGGGAAAAAAACAATGAAAGAATAGAAAATTTATCAGTAAATTTTTATGTGTGAGAAAAAGTGGAGGGAGTGGTAACACTTAATTGTTCAGTGAAGTTAGGTCTTCATAATTTAATCTTCATAATTTTGTATGTGACCCTTCGACAAAACACAGTCAGATACAGGAGTGCCAACTTTTCAGAATGACTGTGGGTGCTCAAAACTTAGACAAACTCTATGGGCAGGGGGGTGCCAACTCTGACCAGGAAAAAAACCGCCACCCATGTAAATTCGTGGGAAAGGGACCAAACATGGAAAGTTTGGGGGGCGGAGCGGGAGCCAACTATAGCTGTTGGGTCCATGAGTGGTGATGCGGAGGACCACTTTACATTCGCAAAGAATATTTATTTTGCATCATTCTGGCTGGTGTAGACTGTTCCACAGGACTGGCCCACATCGCTGAATTTAAGTAGATATAGTTAAAACACTTTAGAAATGCATTTTATGGTAAAAAGTCATTTTATTGATAAGAAAATGAAACCCTCAACTAGTTTTAAATGAATGTGGTATTGTAACAATTAGAAAAATAAAAGAATGTCTTCAAAGTAAACAAACAGTAGAGTCAAAGAAGTGAGACGTTTGTTGATACAAAGAACATAGTAATGAAAGATGTTATGTGTGCTCACAATCCCCAACATACTCCCCCTGTTGATTGAATGCAATCGAAACATATTTTAGTTAGGTTGAGGTGAATACTCGATGGGAAGGGGAACTAGTTTCGTGATGGGTCTCTTCAATACTCCGCCGGATGTCTGGATCGCAGCGACGCGGACGTGACCATCTTTACCTTGGAAAGTCTCTGTGATAACTCCAAGGTTCCACTGGAGAGGTGGTAGGTGATCTTCTTTCATAAGAACCACCATGCCTGGCTGCAAATTGGATTCTGGTGATATCCATTTTCCTCTCTGTTGGAGTGAGTTGAGGTAGTCTGTTGACCATCTCTGCCATAGCTGTTGGTACAGTTTCTGAACCCGCTGCCATCTGGATAATCTAGACTCGGAAAGATCAGATAGACAGGGTTCGGGATAACTCATCAGAGGAGCACCAATGAGAAAGTGTCCTGGACTTAAGTAACTGGGATCTGATGAATCATTTGACAAGACAGTGATAGGACGAGAATTAAGACACGCCTCAATCTGAGTTAGTAAGGTAGTGAATTCCTCCATGGTAAGTACAGCGTTTCCTGCAACGCGTTTCAAGTGGTATTTCATTGACTTGACACTAGCCTCCCATAAGCCACCGAAGTGTGGTGCACGTGGAGGAATGAAGTGCCATTGAAGTTGTTCACCTGAGGCGTAGTCGGCCATCTTATTCTGATGCTGCTCAGAATGGAACAAGTCTCGAAGTTCCTTCAATTCATTGTTTGCTCCCACAAAGTTAGTACCATTGTCTGAGAACAAATGAAGGCATTTACCTCGTCTAGCAGTGAAGCGTCTAAGTGCGGCAATAAATGCATCAGATGTTAGTCCTGTGACTAGCTCGAGATGAATCGCCTTAGTGGCTAGACAAACGAATACAGCTACGTAGCATTTGATCGTTGTCTTGCTTCTTAATAATCCTTGCTTGACATGAAATGGACCAGCAAAGTCTGTACCAGTGTTAAGGAACGGTCTAGAAGGCTGGACTCGTGCTGATGGAAGCTGGCCCATCAGCTGCTGTGTATTTGTCACCTTGAGTTTGAAACATGGCAAACATTTATGTATAATAGATTTGACCGTTTGCTTGGCTCTCGGAATCCAGTAATGTTGCCTGAGAGAAGCAATGAGGAGCTGCGGACCTGCATGTGACAGTCTCAAATGTTCGGCTATGATTATTAATCCTGTGAAGTGATGCTTTGGAGGTAAGACGATTTGATGCTTATTATCATAAGCTAGCTGAGAATTTCTCAATCTTCCTCCTACCCGAAGAATCTGCTGATCATCGAGAAAAACATGTAAATCTCGGAGACTACTTTGAGATGAAACTTGTTTATTGGACAGAAGGTCTCGAATCTCTAGGCTGTATGTAGATGCTTGAACCCATTTGATGCATGTTGTTAATGCTGTTTGTACTTCTGCAGTACATAGAAAACCTGATCGTTTTCCTAAAGGTTGTTTTGTGTTGTGGATGAAACGAAGGCAGTAAGCCACAACTCTGGTGAGTTTTGATACCTTTGAAAACTGATGCAAGATATCAACAGTATGGTCTTGCGTAGCAAGTGTAGTGACTGATGTCTTCTTCTCTTCTGGGATGAAATCAAGAGGCAGCTGCATCTCCCTGTCTTCTGGTGGTACAGCTTCTAGTAAAGCTGGGTGGTTAGACTTACGTTCCAATTGGTGGAACCTTACTGTTGCTTGCTGACAGGAGTCACCCAGTTGTCTATGTAGACGTTGTGGAAGTCTCACCACAAATCTGCCATTTTCGTCCCGTGTGGTATTTTGTTGAAAATGCGATTCGCATTGAAGCTCTTCCTCAGTTTTGGGGGATGAGTTGATCTCCTCCAGTTCCCAGAATCGTTGCAATCGTTGTGTCAGGTTGTCTTCTTGACGAACAAAACACGAGGTCACCGATTTATTTGGTTCAAGTTCATTCGGTATTTGATACCGTCCTGATAAGATCCAACCAAGTTCTGTGTTTTGTAGTACTGGGAAATCTCCGGGCCTTGTACGCTTTTCGGCTCGAAGAATGTGAAAGCACAACTCAGCTCCAATAAGCATATCAATACGTCCTGGTTCATGGAAGTTTGGGTCAGCCAGTTGGATATCCCTTGGCAGATTCCAGTGCTGACTGTCGATGCATGCTGATGGTATCTGTCCAGTTATATGCGACAATACAGAACATGTAAGGCTTGCCTTATAATTGCTCACTGTTGAGTGAAATTGAACGGATGTTGTGAACTTGGCTTCTGCTGAAACATTGCTCACCCCTTGCATTATTATCCGATTATAACTTTTCTTTAACTTAAGTCTTTGAACTAAATCTTCTGTAACGAAGTTAGATTGGCTACCGCAGTCAATCAATGCCCTGCATTTGTGTAGTTGATCCATTGAGTCTCGAACTAGCACTATTGCAGTTGACAACAGAACTTGTGATTGCATTCTGTGTCTTGCAACATGACAGGAGCCTTGAGCATCCCTGTTGACATGATTGGCCGATGATTCGCCACGCTCGTTACTATTAGTTGGCTGTACTTGTTGGCAAGATTGGCTTACTTGACGGTTGTTGATAGACTTTTCTGTATGTAATAATGTATGGTGTCTACAATTACAAATTTTGCAATTTAATGATATCGGGCAATTTTTAACTGAATGCCCAGCTCGCAGGCAGTTGACACAAAGTTTGTTGTCCTGTACACATTCTCTCCGCTGCTGTGTTTCTGCTGCTATGAAAGTTTCACATAAAAACAGTGGATGATGATTGGGACAAAAACAACATTTCTTGTTCTTAACTGACATGAAACTTCCAGATTGTTGAGCAGCCTTGTATTGTTTGGGCTTAAAATCACCTTGTCGACTGTCCTGAGAGCTACAGCTATTAGAAGCGTTTATGTTTTCTAGAGCTTGGCTCTTATACTCAAGAAATGTGAGAAGATCTGATAGTGGTGGGAAAGATTGTCGAGATTCCTTTATTTCCCACTCCCTTCGTGAGTTCTTGTCAAGCCTCTCAACAATCAGCTGTGATACAAGGATATCACCTAGTGGTTGATCAAGTTCCATGGCCTTGAGAGCACTTAAATTACTGCGAATAGTATTCACAAACTGCCTTAAGTCAGAAGCTGATTCCCTTTGAACTGCCTTTAGGTTCAAAAGTCCCCTTGTGTAAGTAGCTGCTATCAGTTTTTTGTTTTCATACCTATCCTTCAGTAACTGCCAAGCTACTTGGTAATTGACAGCAGTGATAGGAAGGTTTTGAATTAGCTGCAATGCTTGGCCGTTCAATGATGATAACAGGTAATGGAATTTTTGAATGGTCATGACGTCTGCGTTTTCATGAACCATCACCGTGAAAGAATCCGAAAATGGAAACCACTCCTCATATTTGCCATCAAAGCTTGGCAATGAGACTAATGGTAACCTCAAGCTGCCATGTGGCATGTGGGACACCCCTGATACTTGAAGTTCTCCGGGAGCTCTGCTGGAGGGCCCTGGATTACCACTTCGTTCTTCTGCTTGCCTTAATATTAGTTCCATTTGGCCTTCTGCTTCATACGCAGTTTCCTCGAACATTGCCCGATCATCGTCATGATCTGACTGAAGGTCGTCAGTTTCCAGTTCAGACTGTACGCTGTCGTATCTAGCCATGATGTCTGGGAAACGTCTGAGCCTTACAGTAATCTCGTGAATATTGTTTTCAGAGGGTACAAACGCATCGATGAATGTTTTCATACGAGTCATTTGTGTTTTAATAACACCCCTCTTCTTGACTAACTTTTGTAGTCGATTATGCTCCATTACTACTTACAATAGTGAAATGACTGACCTGTCAACTTGAATTCGGCCCGTGAGGTACCAAAATGTTGGGTCCATGAGTGGTGATGCGGAGGACCACTTTACATTCGCAAAGAATATTTATTTTGCATCATTCTGGCTGGTGTAGACTGTTCCACAGGACTGGCCCACATCGCTGAATTTAAGTAGATATAGTTAAAACACTTTAGAAATGCATTTTATGGTAAAAAGTCATTTTATTGATAAGAAAATGAAACCCTCAACTAGTTTTAAATGAATGTGGTATTGTAACAATTAGAAAAATAAAAGAATGTCTTCAAAGTAAACAAACAGTAGAGTCAAAGAAGTGAGACGTTTGTTGATACAAAGAACATAGTAATGAAAGATGTTATGTGTGCTCACAATCCCCAACATAGCGCTGCAGGCGAAAATTTAGAAATTCAGCTTTTTAGAGTGCGTTTGGTGCGTTTTAGAATAAAGTGGTGGGCTGAATGCACTACCGAAACAATGTAGTTTTTGTGCAGTCAAAACTGGAATATCACCCAAAAGAAGTGGGTCAATAGGTGATAGATTATATTACATCCACTAGTGGTGGCACTAGGGGAAAGGGGGGGGGGCTTAGCGGTTATTTCAAATCAGCCCTACTACAATTGTATTGTCGCATTGAAAAATAACTCTTGCATATACCATTCAATTCTGTATGTGTTATCTGTCTCGTGGGTGCTTTGGCCCTCCTACACCCATAGAGCTGGCGCCTATGGTCAGATTTGTTGAAAATAGAAACAGTAATATATGCCTTATGCAAATTCAGTCATCTCAGCTGATACAATTTAATTTATTGTTGTCAATATGGCACTGACTGATTGGTCTTCAATCTTCGTTGCACGTGCTTGAGAAGGTATATAAATGCTGGACATATATGATGCATACTATGTCCTTTGGCTTTGTTATAAATAGACTGGATAACATACAGATTTTTCCAACACACTTGATCTTCATAATAGGACTTTTCATCCGATAGGATTCATTTTGGTGTTATGTCAAAGGTGGTATGAAAAGTGTTTTGTATGCACACTGACGTTCTATATGTATTATTGCTTACAATATTGATTGTTGTATTGTTAACCGTAACCTCCATCCAAAGATACAGCATTACTTTAATTCATCTTCCCGCATCTCAATTATCAATGGTGATTGATGGGAACTGAGGATTGGTTGATTATGATGATGCAAAGAGAAGAAGTATGTGCAAAACTGACTTGGTGGAAAAATTCACGTCACATATGCACTTGATACAACCACAAGTCATAGTGGCAATTAAAATAATAAAATAAAGAAATAAAGATGAGCTCAATTCAAGTGGTTCTTGAAGTGGGGTAAAAGCAACCACAACATGGTTGATTGTCACAAGGGTACTAGCCCTGTTTTAATGGTTGAGTGATCCGTCTATATATTTCTATTTCTTAGAAAATAAAATGTCGTAATTTATGTGTGTTAAATAAATAAATTTTAACTGTTTCATTCAATGTTAATTTTTTGCAATTATTCAAATTATTAAAATACCTCATAAACAACCGTTTCCTTCAGGTAACCGTAATTCTCTTGGACAACCACATGCTTTGTACAGGAGAGTAATTCTAAACCTCCATCTGGATTATCAGTACACGAAGAAGATTTGAACAGAGGATAATGAATGTATAACTTCCAAATACATTTCAGTGTATGCATGGGCCAGCAAATGGTGGGATTATCCATAAGTACGGGGTTTAGTTAACTCAAAGAAAATTAATTTAGAGGTAAACTTGAGCCATCCACCCTTCTCCTAATCTCTTGACACAACTAGAGTGTTCAGTGTTTGCGCCATGAGGTCTGTTAACCGTTGGTCATTTCACACATAATACCCCTCGGCTCATCTTCTTGATTTTTTTGGCCAAAATACTAAACGAATGGTGGAGCAAAACTATCATGTGGAAGTGGAATGTGTTCTTGGGGGATGGTTGCAGTGTTGACTCTAATCGATGGGTCACCATTTGGAATGGAGCTGAAACCTAAAAGTCCATATAGAGTACCTTGGAACGGTCTTCGCTGTAAGTAAAAATGAGAGAGAAAAAACTGGCCAAAAAGCGAGATTTGCAAAGGGATTTTTTGGTCAATAAGTCTCGAATGGTTGAGCAGAACTACCATGCAGAATGTGTTTATAGATAGTTAATAGCTCACAATATATATTAGAGATCAACAAAAATAACATACACCAAACTTTTCTCATTTTGCCCCCTCATAACTTACACAAAAATTTACCGGCGCAAAGTTGCGTCTCGTTAAAAATGGCGGACTTGGGCAAATCCATAATTATGTTAAATCATAGGGCTATAAAAACTGTATGCACAAAGATAGTTGCGTTAGCAGACTTGCTTCTGCAAGTCGCTAGATGCGTCGGTAAAGTTGCGGCTACTCTGGATGTGACGCAAATGTCGACCCTCGCTTTTTTAGTATCAGAAAATGAATGTGTCAACTAAAATTTTTGTACTAACAACATACAGTAGAGTAGGCAAGAAACGTGAAATATTGAATAAAAAATTGCAAAATAGTTTATAAAAATTTGGTGAAAATTGAACCCGCGACTTTTCGCATATGAATACTTACCTCGCGTTAACCACAGCTCTAAAGTTGTTGAGAAATTTTGTAAGTTTTGACCACTACATACGTTGCAGGATGCCCTTGCCCAAAACACAAAATTTTATAAAAGATTACCATTTTCTATCTTGAAGTGATCTTTTAGTGCTAGAATAATTTATTCGTGTCATTTGGGCCTGGTTTTTGATTGCATGTCAGTTCCATTGATTGATCTCCAAACATTGTCGCCGGAGACAAATCAGCCATCATTGTCAATAATAGTAGGTAGGTTTTATTTCCAATACAATCATGTTACATACATTTAACATTGCAATTTTTAACCCATCTAATCTTCTGTGGAGGATTACTATAATAAGGTATTTAGAAAATATTTAAATAAACTAAGAATATAATACAATAAAAAATAAAATAATATTATACTTCCAAGTTTTGAATTTAAGACTGAAATATAATTTTAAAATACATAGTGCTCATAGATTTAGCACATCTATGCTTTATTAATCTCTCAAGCTACTAGTAAGCTACTATAGTTTACACTGTAATGAGATAGTATGACCTATACAATTTTATAATACAATAAAGAATATACGCATATTATATATAGTGGCCTACTATAGAACCAAAGTTAAACATTATATACCCTGTCTTCTGTATGATCCCTGGCTGTTTCGTCGTGTCGATGATGAGGCACTGCTCGACGTTTCGCCACCCATGTTGGTGGCTTCTTCAAGAATGATGGGATGGATGATGAAGCAGGCTGTATATATACCTCCTGCTGGTAGATGAATCAACAGGTGGGGGACAGGGCCCTAACCAATGGGAACGCTCCTTGTCTCTCATTGGCTAGGCTCGAGTCCTACTCCGTCTTGTCAATAACTAACCCTATGGCTAGGCCAACATGCTTTTTTTTTTTTTTTTTTTTTTTTCCCGTTTGCACGGTTATCAAGGCTTCTTTCTAGTTCTTAGGCGTCCAGTCCACTCAGATAGTATCTCTTGATTTCTTGTAGTAATTGTTTCCATTTGTGATGTTGCTATTGCAGTTGCTGTGTTTACAATTGTTGTAGTTGTTGTTAAACATGGTGATTCATCTGGTATATTATTATTATTGATTGCCACCTCTGTGTCTATCCTTTCTTCATCCTCAGTGCTACTTTCTATACACCCCACCCACTTCAACACTGGGTCCCATGCACGGCTCAGTGGAAAACTGCTATCTCTATTGAAGTTATTCTTGTGTTTACGAATTTCAATCGCTTCCCGGAACAAACGATTCCAACCAGTTATCTGCTTGACTAGGACCTTTGTTTTATCAAACTGTATCTGGTGGTCATTTCCTAAGGCATGGTCTGCTACTGCCGAGAGTCGTTGATGCCGTTTTACATCGAGATCCCCTCTATCATCTGGTATAGCCTTCGCCGCGTAACCCAGTCGCACATGGCTCTCGTGTTCTTTGATCCTTGTAGAAATCTTGCGACCTGTCTCACCTATATAGACCTCTCCACAGTCACACGTAATTCTATATATACCACATGAATCTAAAGGGTCGGATCCTTTCACCGATCTTATGAGAGAGTTTATCTTCTTATCAGTATTAAAATAGGTCTTGATGGAGTGTCTTTTTAAAACTCTACTTATTTCATCAGTTGTTTTATGGACATAGGGGAGTACCGCTGTAGCAATCACTTCTTGGTTTACTTGTTGAGTGGGTCTATCTTTATTGGTCACCCTGTTGAAAGCTTGCCGTATATCTCTTTCTTTATACCCATTCTGTTTGAAGGCCTTCCTCAGTTCATCTAACTCACTAACTATGTGGTCAGCATCTGCTAGGCGTTTCGCCCTCGTTGTCAAACAATTTAACACCGACGCTTTCTGCTTAGGGTGGTGATGAGACTCTGCATGTAGGTATCTGTTGGTGTGCGTGGGTTTCCGGTATACTGTGTGTCCTATGGAACCATCTGTTTTCCTCTTGATCAATACATCCAGGAAAGGCAATTGTTTGTTAGATTCTAACTCCATGGTGAATTTTATAGTTGCGTGTTGATCATTAACGAACAACAGAACTCGTCTAAAAGGGGTTTACCATGGGGCCAAACGAACCAAATATCATCTATATATCGAAGCCAACAGGTTGGTTTGTGTGGTGCAGACTCTAATAACTTGGTTTCAAAATCATCCATGAAAATATTGGCCACTACAGGTGATAGCGGAGATCCCATCGCCAAACCCTCAGTTTGTTGATAAAACTCGCCTTCAAATTTAAAATAACTACAGTTCAAACAACCCTTAATGAGGTCTCGGATGGTGGTAGGAAGGAGATACTTCTTAGCTCGTAGGTGAAGAATCTCCATCACCTCATCGACTGGCACATTTGTAAACAATGACACTACGTCGAGGCTGACAAGCAAATCTGATTCTTTTAAATTAAGGGTTTTCACGGTGTCTAAATATGGCTTGAGTTTTTAATATACGATTTCGCATCTTCTACCTGGGGTTGAAGGAGTTGAGCCATACAACGTGCAATCTTGTGACAAGGTCCATTAATGGCGCTCACTATTGGTCTCAAAGGAGCTCCGAGTTTATGGATCTTAGGCAATCCATATAACCTGGGTGCTACAGATTCATGTGGTGTCAGTTCGGCTACCAACTTCGGATCCATGGGAGCTTCCCTAAGTAAATTAGTGATGTTATTCTCGAAACGTTTTGTTGGATCCTTTTTGAGTAACTTATAAGAGTTAGTATTAAGCAAGTCTTTGAGCTTTAGGCTGTAGTCACTGGCGTCCATCACAACTGTGGCATTTCCTTTATCTGCTTTTAGTATAACTATGTCTTTATTTTCACGTAGTGTTCTCAATGCCTGACGTTCAACCTTTAATATGTTGTTGATTGGTGGCTTGTTTTTACTAGCTCGTAGAATCCGGGCAGTATCTTGTCTCACTTCCTCTTTCTTATCGTTCGGTAAACGGCGAATGCCTAAGCCTAGGCCTAGGCCTAGGCTTAGGCGCGGGTTTAGTAGGCTTCCAAAACCAAGGCAGCTATGTAAAACCCCCCGCCGAGACAGAAGCTAGGCCCACCTGTGGTAAGTCTTATAGTGAAGTACTCCTCAGTGAACGACAAGCGCAAGCAAAAGTGTGCCAGGAACTTTCGGCAACTCATTTGAAGGCATCCTACAGCCATAGGCCTACTGCAGCCATGGGCGACAGGCCTAGCTCTCACAATGGCCTAGGCCTAACTTCAAACCTAGCTTCAAACCAAGCCACAAATCAAATTTTTCCCCTCTCAGTGTTCCAGCCTACACTCGCTTCAACTTTCAACTCTTAGCAGCAGAATGTGTGAGACTGGAGCAAATGATTTGTAGGTTATCCCTTACTAAAATTTTAGTAGTCAGAACCTAGTCAATAAACTATGTTTAAGCTACCCTTTGAAACATATCCAAAACATCATTTAATCTTACAAATACACAGTGCCAATACACAACTAGATATGTGATGTCTACTAGTTAAATATGTTCAGAAGACTACATGGCGACTATTTTACGATGTTCCTGCTCTTTCATAATAATATCCAAATAGTCGCCAAAAGGTAGTCATTACCTAGTTGAAACATAGTCAATGACTATAGCTAGAGGCAGTTATTTGTGGAAAAACAAAATTTTGAATATTTGTAACAAACACAACCAATGCAATTTTTGGCTAGGCCTATAGGCCTATCAAAACAAAGATTCATTTTTATTTTTCATCACAAGTATCTGCATTTGGCTACAGCACACTAAATGCCAGGATTAAGATATGGTATGGGAAATAAATCATTATGAAATTGGTGGTAGCCAGTAAAATTAAGTAATGTAAGCTATAGGCCTAAGTGATAATTAAAATGCAATTTATTTTAAAATAACATTCAACTTTTTGAGCCCAGTTTTAAAGCAATAGGCCAAAATTTAACAAAGGTGCAACGTGCAAGTAAAAGTTCTGAATGCATAAATTTGCACTTTGCACGGTAAATAGGCCTAAGCCCTTCGTTTCTACTCGACGCCAATTTGTGGGACTTGTGGTTGGCTACGGAAGATATCTACTCGAAGAACTGGTAACGCTACTGGTCGGCATTGAAAAGAAACATTTCATTCAGAGCTAGCCTTAGCAGCATGACAGCTAGGCTGAGGCCTGGACCCCCCTTAAGGTGGGATTTCAGTTGTGGATGTGCGCGGCGCGGCGAGGCGCAGCGAGGCGTGGATTTTTACCTTTTTCGATTTCCACCTGTGGATACCCGTGGCGGTGCCATCCGCGGATTTCCCAAATATTCCTACCTTTTATTTTAATCACACTGTAATGAACTCACTTGACAAGGTTAGCTTCTAGCATCCATCTTTATTCACTACTTCACTTTGGTCAGTCAGTGCTGCCAACTTACACACACACATTCAATACACTACATCATTCCCCTTTTTCTTAAAGTGATTTGAAACTACAAACTAGGTACCTCCAATTATTATATTGAATGGATTAATGATTTATAATGTCTTTGATCTTCACTTCTTCTTATGTAATCACTAATTATGGTTATGATTGAACTACATACTACGTTTCATTAACATAAACATAATTAAACTTCCACGTTGGTAAACTACTGATGTGGACGAACTATTTTGTTATTAAACTACTAATAATCGGAATTGTCAATGGAATGATAAGGACACCTCACATGATCATTAATCTTCTACAGTTGATAGTCACTCATCCAAACCGGGGGTCTGCGTTGGCGGCTTGGCCTGGCCTCTTCGCTCCCACGGTTCCCTGGTCGGAGCGGGGTTGATCTGTCTCCTGCTACAGGTCTAGGAGACTGTGGAGACAATGGAACATCTATGTTTTGATTAATTGTGACTATAGGAGGAGGGTGATGATTGTTCTCCAGTGAGGTATTTGCTGGTTGGTCGGGAACATGGTTCTCGGGATTTGTGATATGTGTCGAAGGGGTTGGATTGAGTGTAGGGCTTGCAGGTTGTGGGGAGTAGTACTTCCGTACGTGGCTCACGTTCCGACGGTACTGTGCACCGGCTGGCGAACAGATCGTCACGGCGTTGCCATCCCTCCAGTAACCTCGAACGGTACTGTGTTATACGGTGTGGTAAACTTGTTGCGTTTCTCTTGACGCGCCAACCACGTAGTCTCCTACAGATATGTTGCTGCTTAACTGCCCCTCGTCTTTGATCGCTGTATGTTTTCCCTAACTCCTTCATTTCCCTGTCCCGATCTCGGAATTCTTCATCTGGATAGGTACATGATTGTATACTTGGAACTTTGTCACGAAGCTCTCGTCCAAACATCAATGAACGCCGGAGTGCAGCCCGTTGTAGAATGGGGTGTTTGTTCGATAGAGAAAGAGATATTCTCTCAAGGCAGTCTTGATGTCTTGATCAGCTGCTGCTGCTATGCGAAGTCTCTTCATTATGGACCGATTCTGTCGCTCCACTTCGCCATTCCCCTGCGGCCACTCTGGCGTCGAGTATCTCAACTCGATGTTGTTTGGTGATACAATAATCATGGAAGTCGTTGCTAGTGAAGTATGCCGCATTGTCCAATTTGATCGATTCTGGTAGTCCGAATCGTGCGAAGATTTCTTCTAACAGGTCGATAGTTTTAGCGGTTGTGACGCTAGGTGATAGCACGGCCTCGTGGAAATCTTGAAGTAGTATCGATGACAACGAACACGTATTGTCCATTTGGGAGCGGTCCCAAGTAGTCTATCGCCAAGTCTTGCCACGGTCTGTCTGGTAATCTGGTTCGAATCACAGGTTCTGGGCGGCTGGGTGAGCTGACCACCTGGCACCCATGGCAGTGTCTGCAGAACGTTTCCACTGCCTTATCTAATGCTGGCCACCAGACTTTTGAACGCAATTTCTGTTTCATCAAGACTATGCCAGGATGCCCCTGGTGTGCTAGTTCGAGCACCCTGTCTCTTAGGTTTGTAGGTATGAATATGCGGGTTCCCCGGATAACCGTGGATTGGTACACGCATAGTTCACTTTTGATGAGTTTGAATTTCTTCAGCTCATCCGGCCATGTGTCGGTTTCGATGCTCCTCCTTAATAGAGATGTTTCCTGGTCTTGTCTGGATTCTTTTTTCGATTCTTCCAGGCTCATAGCTTTGGGAACAGCTTGACTTGCTACCCATCGAACATGATGATCTGGATCTTCTGTTGTTTCGGTATTCCTCGAGTTAACTGATAGTCTCGACAGTGGATCAGCAATATTGCTTCTCCCTGGCTGGTATTCTACCTTGTAGTTATAGCACTGGAGTCTAAGCACCCATCGCTCTACTCTCGCGCATGGCTTGACTTGGTCCCGAAAATGAATTGGAGTGGTTTATGGTCGGTAATCAATGTAAACTCGCCCCCGTACACGTAGTGGTGGAATCTTTCGCACCCCCATACCAGTCCAAGTGCTCTCGCGTTCGACCTGACTGAACTTTTTCTCGGCATCTGTGAGTGACCTGCTTGCGACTCTATTATCCTTGGCCCGTCTTCCTGTTCTTGAACTAAGACGGCCCCGAGCCCATACGGGCTAGCATCTGCGATGATCGTCGTCGGTGCTCCCGGTGTATAGAATCCCAAAGTTCTCTCGTCTGATAACATTTCCTTAATATTGTTGAACGCATCCGTCTGCTCCTGCCCCCACTTGTAAGCTAACGTTTTGTCTCAAAAGTCGCCTCAGCGGCTCTGTAGCCGTAGAATAGTTGGGAAGGAACCTGGAGCAGTACCCTGCCATACCAAGGAAACTTTTCAATTCCTCTTTAGTTTTTGGTTCCCTAAAGTCCCGGACCGCCAGTACTTTGCTATGTAGTGGCTTGATCCCCTGACTGGAAATCAGGTGCCCTATGAAGTCCACTTTAGGTTTGCTGATCTCACACTTGTCTGGATTAAGTGTGAGCCCCTTCTCTGCGAATGTCTGCATCACAATCCGCAGTCTGTGGTCGTGCTGTGCTTGGGTTTTCCCGTGAACGATGAAGTCATCTATAAAGACGCATACTCCTTCGCACTCGGCTACAACGTCTTCTATTATGCCGCTGAAATATTTCGGGCGCGCAGTTGATCCCAAAAAATAGCCTTTTGTACCTGTACACCCCTGCGCTGGATATAAAGGTTGTTATCCCTCGTGACCCCTCGTCGAGCTCAATCTGGTGGAACGCAGAGCGAAGGTCCAACTTACTGAACACAGTGCTTCCTCGTAGTTCCGGTGTTATCTCTTCAATGGTTGGTATCATGTGTCGCTCCCCGTACAATTGCAGCGTTTTGGCAACCTCATGTCGACACATAGTCGCAGCTTACCTGAATTGGTCTGAGTCAACACCACCGGTGAAACCCACTCTGCTGGTTCACGCACCTCCTCTATAAGGTCATTAGCTAGGAGTTCTTCTATTTTCTCACTTACTTTCGTCTTTAGCTGGTGAGGCGTCTTCCTGACTGGCAATGCCACTGGTGTGACATCTGTCTTAATGCAAAGTTTCAACTTAAAATCTTTAAGCTTACCTACGCCGGTGAAGACAGTTGGGAATTCTTCCTTAACCTTTTGCAGTGTAGTCTTTTCTTGCAGTGTAGAATTCTCTTGCAGTGTAGAATTCTCTTGCAGTGTAGAATTCTCTTCTTGTGTGGGCCTGGAACTTATTGCATTCAGAGGAAACCCGGTTTTTAAAACGCCCAGGTCTCTGGCAGAACTGCTCCCCAAGAGCGGTACTCCGTCACCGTCTATCACGTAAAATATTGTTTCTTGGCCCTTTTCCCCTCCAATTTTCACTTCTGTGGTGAATTTGCCTAATACTTTAAGGGTTTGGGTACTCCCATAAGGATAAATGTTTTTTGTAGTAACTGTACATTTCCCCTTGATTTTATTCTGCTTGCAAGTCTCCCATGTCTTCCTATCTAGGACATTACAGGAAGCCCCCGAATCAATCATCAGCTTAATTGAAACACCTCCCACCTCAGCTTTTATGAAGCAATCTTTATGCCCGATCTCCCCTCTGACAGCAAAAGTGTAACCTTGGGCTTCTTCTTTTCTCCTTCATTTAAATTATGGACTTTGGACCCATTTTCCGTGAAGAATCATTTTTATCTTGTCTATTTCCCTGTTTGTCACCCTTGGTTTTACATGTTTTAGCAAAGTGCCCCTCAATACCGCACTTCATACATTTTTCCCTCTCGCGGGACATTTCGCGTCGCGCGCGAGATGGTTGGTATTACCGCATCGATAGCATGCTAGCCTCGAGCCAGGCCGACCGGAACGCCGGTTGCTTGACTGGCCGGGCGATGACGTCACCCGTGCGACGTTTTCAGCCTCGCCGAAACTAGCACGTTGTGTGCAGGCTTCAATTGCTCTTGCGATCTCTTGAGCCCTATCAATAGTTAACCTGTCTCCCTCTTTAATGAAATCTTACGTACCTCGGGTATCGGCATTTTCTCCCTCAGTTGGTCTAGGATATTATCTTCCTCTTTATCCCCAAAGTCACAGTAACAGCTCTGGCCTCTCAGACGCGTAATAAACTGGGCCACCGGTTTCCTCGCCCTGCGTCATTGCGCGGAACACTTGGCGCTGGGTGGGCGAAGCAGGTTTGAGGTTTGAACTGTTCGTCCAACACAGACTTGCATTTAGCATATTCACACTCACCCGTGGCTACTTCTCGGCTCGCCGACGGAAGTGCAAACCAGATGTCTTGTACAGCCGCCCCCCGCTACGTGTAGTAGTAGAGCCCTTTGTCTTAGTCCTGAAGTTATGCCCTTCGACAAGACGTACAAGTCAAACGCCCTGAGCCAGCGGTCCCATCGCTGTGAGGTGCTGGTTGTGATCCACGCCGGGCACGAAAGGTTTGATGCTGGAGTTCTCTGAATCCATTGTAGCTTACGTTGCACGCTCGCTCGTATTGAAACACTGATTGTACACTACCGAATTCAATCACTGTTTCGTGTAAACATCGAATTGAATCACGCTTTTTTTCGTCGCCAATGTAATGAACTCACTTGACAAGGTTTAGCTTCTACATCCATCTTTATTCACTACTTCACTTTGGTCAGTCCAGTGCTGCCAACTTACACGCACACATTCAATACACTACACACACAATAACTTATTACATGGGAAAAGCTATTTTTAAATTACTTTGCATAATTTAAAACATATAACATAACATTTCCTTTTGAATCAAGTCTTTCTGTATGAAGAATCACTTCATTCGGGACAAATGTCATGGATTTAGGTTATGTTGTTCACTTCTTACACATCAGATTTCCTGAATTCCTATTGGCTGAATCCGCGGACCGTGGATATCGTCGGACAAAATATTGAATATTTTCAAAGTCACGGATCTGAATCCACCGAATCCTCGGATCGGAAATGGAGCCCGCTGATTGGCTGAAAACTAGATCCGCGCCACGCCACGCCGCGCGATCCGCAACTGAAATCCCACCTTTATTCTGTTTCTCTCACAAAGTCACGATTTGACAGTGAGTTGAATTTCCAGTGAGAAGTGGCAACTGCGATTCTGTTTGGTTATCAATATCGAAACATTGCGATATCACGACGTTCAAAAAAAGTGACAACTTCTCACCGAAATATTTCTTTGTGAGAAGTCGATACGGCTATGTGATTGGTCAAGGCCGGCAAGGGATTGGCTGGGATTGGTCCGTGAAATCTCGGGTGAAAACTACTACCGGTATGCTTGTGGCCTTTAAAAAACTCGACAAAAACAAAAACACACAGTGTCATAAAAAACTTTTGCATCTCCAAAAATGTTAACATTCTGAATAACTAGGGCCTACTTTTTCCATTGTAGCTTGAAGGTAGTTTTAATAAATAAATAAATAAATAAATTTTATTTAGAGTCTACCCACTCAGTTATATAACTGATTTTCAGTGGGGGACTTTAAATCAAAGCGACCAAGCCAACCCAGCAGGCCCCGACGTAATTGAGGAGTGAGCGATAAACCAACCAAAGATCAATATTTTTAATAGGAAATATAGCAATCAGTGGTATGGACAGTGCGAACACCCGCGAATCAACGCCAGAATCAACAAGGCCGATTCAGAACAACTCTGCAATTTATTATGTGCTTCGTTGCTAGGACGGCTCCAAAGTCACCGTTTACAAACTCCTAAGACAAGAACTGATGGACTTAATCCAAATCAGAAGTTAAAAAACTTCCGACTTTGACGGGAATCGAACCCTGGACCTTCTGCATTGGAAGCAGATACCGCTAACCACAAGACCAACGAGCCACACAAAGTCTATTAAGGTCTAATTATTTTCCATGCAAGTATTAGGCATATTCCAGTAGGCCTAGTCCTACAATTGATTAAAGAAGCGTTTAGTACGTGTGATATTCTAGTTATATTTTGGTAGACGGACACAATAACCTAACTTTATAACCCACATTTTCCTTAGACCTACCTAATCATTTGCATAACCTAAATTCTGCTAGGCCTAATTGCATTGTTCTACATTTTTCAACCATCATAGTTTACATATTTCCACAAGGCTAGCCTACTACAATTTTATATTGATTTTTTTAAAACAAAATCTCATAAACAAATTCAAAGTGCAAATCCAAACATAGCTTAACCATAATAAAGCGTAGGCCTACAGTAGCGGTGGCGCTTAGAGAGATAGGTACTTGTACATTCCTACCACAGACTAGGTTATTTGGCGAGTTGGGTTGAGGCATGGTTGAGGAAATCGTAAAAGCTTTGTAATTGGCAATAAGTGCATGTTTTTACACTTATAAAGACTTCTGCCAATGTTTCTTTATTTAATAAAAAGCAACATAGGCCTGCACCATATGATCATAATTACTAGCCTATTTATTGTGGTAGCCTATAATACAAATTCGAATTGACAGTTCTAATAGCAGTGGTTTGGGTAGTGTCACCATTTCCTTTCTCGTTACCCTATATTAATCGCTACTGGTACCGTAACAACATCGTTATATTTTGACAGACTCGGGCGATACGCAAAATTGATGCTAACGTGCCCGCCGGATAGCGATTGATATCTCCATACCCTTACCAAAATTATAAGCAGTTCAAGATGTGCCATAACGTTGTCAAAAGGTTGTTTACAGCGCTAAAACATAGTCTAAGATGAGAAGACTAAGTTTTGGATGGTATTAAACCATTCCCAAATAGTAGTCTAAAGTATCTTCACACCAAAACATTACCTAAAAATCGCTAAAACATAGTGTAAACATAGTCACACAATTCGCTAAAACATAGTCAAATGATAGTTGAAAGAATCTTCCCCAAAACATTGCCAAATCATTGCTAAAACCACGCTTCCCTTAAAAACTTAGTGAAATAATAGTTGAAAATATCCATCATTGAAACACCGTGGAAACATCGTGGAAACATAGTCATATATACAAGTAGTAAAAACATCATCAAAAGGTAGTTTGACAGTAGTATATCCATCTCCAGAACATATTAGTGTAATCATAGCCGAGGACGTCTTCAAAGGGAAGGGATTATTATTCAAAATAATCAGTATTGTGAACTAGTCAAAAGTTTAACTAAAACTATAACTGTGAGTTTAATTCAACATTTTATAATAATATATGGTATTAATAATTTACATTTAAAATTTTTACTGTTGATTTTTAAAATTTTTTCATAGAAATTTCACATTCGAATTTCATATAATTATATAATGAAAGCTGCATTTGACTAGTTCAGTAACCAAGATGGATACTGTTTGTTGATGGTTTGTTGCTGTTGCTGTTCCTGACTTCTTCGAGAGAAAACCTGTGCATCGTATTCCATACGCATATTGGCCCAAATATGTAAGTATTTTTTACTGTTCACTAAGTGCTAAATCATTGTTTTATGCTCAAAACCACTCCCTATGGCCTAGGTGGTGGCATTACACAGCCTCACAGGGGCCCCGGCCAGAAAGCTAGGCCTAGGCCTAGGCCATAGATACTAGGCCTAGTAGCCTATAACCCCCCCCCCCCTGGCCTAGGCCCTAGGCTTGATGGTGCCTATGCAGAATTGCGGGCAAGTGTTTGTAAAATGTAAAAATGTAAAATGTTGTATAGCCTAGCCCAAAGTTTACAAAGATTACAGATGTACGGTGTACCCTAAGTGTACTGTGTAGGGCCTATAGTCTAGGCCTAGGCATAGGCCTAGGCCTAGGGGCTAGGACTTAGGCTACCCTATTATTGTATTGTATGTATTGTATTGGGGGGGGGGGGGGAGCGTAGAGTTAGGCCCTAGGCCTTAGCCTAGGCCGTAGTAGGCGTAGGCCTAGCCTAGGGGATACACAAAAGTTTTATGTGTAAACTATAAATGTGTTTGCACTAGTAGTTACGCTAAATTATTTGGGAAATAATATAGCTGCTAGGCCTAAGCCTAGGGCCTATAAGTAGCATAAAGGTGCGTTTACTGTTCAGCGTTTGGTGCGCCGCGGGCGACGCGGTAGCCGCGAATCGCACATCGAAATCGCTCGTATCGTTTACTGGTCCGCGCCGGCGCGCGCGAGTATTTGAGTTTGCAAAATACAACACAAAGCACGGAATTGTGGGTAATCTCGCAAGCGACGCGCGGAAAATGTTCAACCAGTTCGAGTCTAGCGCAGCTGGCGCGCCTCGAGATCGACCAAATCGCAGCCGCCAATGTCGCGGCAACCCAGTTCTCTGATTGGCTGCGCCCGATTCGCGCGAGTCGCGGCGCACCAAACGCTGAACAGTAAACGCACCTTAAAGAGGCATGTTGGACTTGGACATAACCCTAAAACTGAAATTGGGCCAGCCCAGCAGTGCAATTCTATAAGTTTGTTACCTATGGAGATATCAATCGCTATCCGGCCGGCACGTTAGCATCAATTTTGCGTATCGCCCGAGTCTGTTAAAATATAACGATGTTGTTACGTTAGCGATTAATATAGGGTAACGAGAAAGGAAATGGTGACACTACCCAAACCACTGCTATTAGAACTGTCAATTCAAATTTGTATTATAGGCTAGGCCTACCACAATAAATAGTAGTAATTATGATCATATGGTGCAGGCCTATGTTGCTTTTTATTAAATAAAATAAACATTGGCAGAAGTCTTTAAAAGTGTAAAACATGCACTTATTGCCAATTACAAAGCTTTTACGATTTCCTCAACCATGCTTCAACCCAACTCGCCAAATAACCTAGTCTGTGGTAGGAAATGTACAAGTACCTATCTCTCTAAGCGCCACCGCTACTGTAGGCCTACGCTTTATTATGGTTAAGCTATGTTTGGATTTGCACTTCGAATTTGTTTATGAGATTTTGTTTTAAAAAATCAATATAAAATTGTAGTAGGCTAGCCTTGTGGAAATATGTAAACTATGATGGTTGTAAAATGTAGAACAATGCAATTAGGCCTAGCAGAATTTAGGTTATGCAAATGATTAGGTAGGTCTAAGGAAAATGTGGGTTATAAAGTTAGGTTATTGTGTCCATCTACCAAAATATAACTAGAATAGCACACGTACTAAACGCTTATTTAATCAATTGTAGGACTATGCCTACTGGAATATGCCTAATACTTGCATGGAAAATAATTAGGCCTAAACTACCTTCAAGCTACAATGGAAAAAATACGCCCTAGTTATTCAGAATTTAACATTTTTGGAGATGCAAAATGTTTGTTATGACACTGTTGTTGTTGTTGTTGTTGTCGAGTTTTTAAGGCCACAAGCATACCGGTTGTAGTTTTCACCCGAGATTTTCACGGACCAATCCGAGCCAATCCCTTGCCGGCCTGACCAATCACATAGCCGTATCGACTTCTCACAAAGAAATATTTCGGTGAGAAGTTGTCACTTTTTTCGAACGTGATATCGCAATGTTTCGATATCGATAACCAAACAGAATCGCAGTTGCCACTTCTCACTGGAAACTCAACTCACTGTCGAATTGTGACTTTGTGAGAGAAACAGAATAAGGGGGAGGGGGGTCCAGGCCTCAGCCTAGCTGTCATGCTGTAAGGCTAGCTCTGAATGAAATGTTTCTTTTCAGATGCCGACCAGTAGCGTTACCAGTTCTTCGAGTAGGCCTAAATATCTTCCGTAGCCAACCACCAAGGTCCCACAAATTGGCGTCGAGTTGAAACGAAGACTTAGGCCTATTTACCGTGCAAAGTGCAAATTTATGCATTCAGAACTTTTACTTGCACGTTGCACCTTTGTTAAATTTTGGCCTATTGCTTTAAAACTGGGCTCAAAAAGTTGAATGTTATTTTAAAATAAATTGCATTTTAATTATCACTTAGGCCTATAGCTTACATTACTTAATTTTACTGGCTACCACCAATTTCATAATGATTTATTTCCCATACCATATCTTAATCCTGGCATTTAGTGTGCTGTAGCCAAATGCAGATACAGTACTTGTGATGAAAAATAAAAATGAATCTTTGTTTTGATAGGCCTATAGGCCTAGCCAAAAATTGCATTGGTTGTGTTTGTTACAAATATTCAAAATTTTGTTTTTCCACAAATAACTGCCTCTAGCTATAGTCGTCGACTATGTTTCAACTAGGTAATGACTACCTTTTGACGACTATTTGGTATTATTATGAAAGAGCAGGAACATCGTAAAATAGTCGCCATGTAGCCCTTCTGAACATATTTAACTAGTAGACATCACATATCTAGTTGTGTATTGGCACTGTGTATTTGTAAGATTAAATGATGTTTTGGATATGTTTCAAAGGGTAGCTTAAACATAGTTATTGACTAGGTTCTGACTACTAAAATTTAGTAAGGGTAGGTAACAAACTTATAGAATTGCACTGCTGGGCTGGCCCAATTTCA
Source organism: Sweltsa coloradensis (assembly GCA_024449915.1). Classification (NCBI taxonomy): domain Eukaryota; kingdom Metazoa; phylum Arthropoda; class Insecta; order Plecoptera; family Chloroperlidae; genus Sweltsa; species Sweltsa coloradensis. Next base: position 45,743 of record JAMZAV010000865.1, on the reverse strand, counting down.
GTTTTAGGGTTATGTCCAAGTCCAACATGCCTCTTTATGAATTATATTATTTATGGCTTATGAATTTCTACTCAGTTATATTATTTCCCAAATAATTTAGCCTAACTACTAGTGCAAACACATTTATAGTTTACACATAAAACTTTTGTGTATCCCCTAAGCTAGGCCTAGGCCTACGCCTACTACGGCCTAGGCTAGGGCCTAACTCTACGCTCCGCCCCCCCCCCCCCCCTTCCCCAATAATAGGGTAGGCCTAGGCCTAGGCTATAGGCCCTACACTTAGGGTACATCTGTAATATTTGTAAACTTTGGGCTATACAACATTTTACAAACACTTGCCCGCAATTCTGCATAGGCCTAGGCCTAGGCACCATCAAGCCTAGGCCCTAGGCCTAGCTTTCTGGCCGGGGCCCCTGTGAGGCTGTGTAATGCCACCACCTAGGCCATAGGGAGTGGTTTTGAGCATAAAACAATGATTTAGCACTTAGTGAACAGTAAAAAATACTTACATATTTGGGCCAATATGCGTATGGGAATACAATGCACAGGTTTTCTCTCGAAGAACTCAGGAACAGCAACAGCAACAAACCATCAACAAACAGTATCCATCTTGGATACTAAACTAGTCAAATGCAGCTTTCATTATATAATTCTATGAAATTCGAATGTGAAATTTCTATTAAAAAATACAAAAAATAAACAGTAAAATTTAAAATCTAAATTATTAACACCATATATTATTTTAAAATGTTGAATTAAACTCACAGTTATAGTTTTTGTTAAACTTTTGACTAGTTCACAATACTGATTATTTTGAATAATAATCCCTTCCTTTTGAAGATGTTTTAACGACGTCCTCGGCTATGATTACACTAATATGTTCTGGAGATGGATATACTACCGTCAAACTACCTTTTGATGATGTTTTTACTACTTGGTTATATGACTATGTTTCCACGATGTTTCCACGGTGTTTCAATGATGGATATTTTCAACATTATTTCACTATGTTTTTGCAATGTGCGAGACGATGAATATGCAATGTTTTAGCGATGATTTGGAAATGTTTTGGGGTAGATTCTTTCAACTATTTTTTGACTATGTTTTAGCGAATGGCGTGACTATGTTTACACTATGTTTTAGCGAGTTTTGGTAATGTTTTGGGGAAAGATTCTTTAGACTACTATTTGGGAATGTTTTTAATACCATCCAAAACTTAGTCTTCTCATCTTAGACTATTTTTCAGCGCTGTAACAACCTTTTGACAACGTTATGGTACATCTTTGACTGCTTATAATTTTGGTAAGGGATGTCAGGAAATTCAAGACCTAAGAAAAAGGTTAAAAAACCACAATACCAAGTCCAAACCACCGCCATGACAAGGAAAAGAGACTCAAAAATGGTGATAGGCCTACATATCCCTAGTTCAAAACAACACCCTATGCCTTCAAAAATTCCAACGAGAACCTACATGGGGGCACAAGGACAAGGATCGGAAGGCCTAAATCAAGACATCCCCGGTCTTCGGTACCGATAAACCACAAAATTGTGATAATGGCTGATAGCCAGGGGCGATTTCTGTCAACTTAATAAAAAACAATTTTAGTAGGCCTATGGAATGACCAATATGTGATAGAGTCCACAATCAAACCAGGAGCAGGTCCCAAAAACAAGTCACGGAAGGCTTAGAAAGTGAAATCAACAGATTTTACAGTAAAGACACACAAATTTTTACTAGCGGGTACAAATGACATTAGTAACAACACTACAAATAACATCAGGGATGCTCTAAGCCCACTTTGCAAACATCAGTATCAAAATAAACCAAATTTTAATCGTAATTGAACTTTGCCTCGCTTCGACTGCACGGCTAACATGAACATTTTGATTACTGAGACAAACAACCGTATCAACAAAAACTAAAAAATACACTTGGGGTCACAGTTCTATCTGTAGTGTCATTCTCGAGAGAACACTTCACTACACAGGGGCTACACCTCAACTTGAAAGGGAAAGAGCATCTTGCACAACTGATAACTGATGAAATTTGCAAAGCAGCACCAAGTAGGCCCTAACGTCTCCTGCACTGACAAGGACAAGCCTAAATTCACAAAAGAACCTGGCCACTATTGAGATCCTGGATCTACCAATCGAGAAGGAGGACCAAACATTATGCTCAAGGAAATCCAACTCTCCAAAGAAGACCCAACAAAACCTGCAACAACTACTTCCACAAAAAAGTATAGACTTTCGATGTGAGCCAACCCGACCCACAGAAGCCTCACTTACAGCTGCGAGATCACCCATGCAGCCACACCTGGTCCAAGCGTGGTCCAAATTCCGTGGCCCAAAGAGGACACAGTGCTATCGAGCGCTATTTCCGAGGAGCCAGTGGCCGAGGACCAAGGGGACACAATGCTATCGAGCGCTGCTACAGAGGAGCCAGTGGCGGTGAACCAAAAGGACACAATGCTATCGGGCGCTGCTACAGAGGAGCCAGTGGGCACAGCCTCAAGTCACCCTAAGTCAGTCAAACAAACTTTAAACATCACACATTTAAATAAAAATAACGAAACACCAGACACAAACACAAACACCGATAACAAACAAAACATCAACACCCGTTCACTGTTACCACCAAATATAAAAATCTCAGCAATAGAACCTAAAGAAACAGGAGTTGCAAAAAACAACCTTTTTTAGCAAAGGCAACAAACCACAAGCCACGGATAAAAAAGAAACTCAGATAGACACACCATCACCCACACCATCACCTACACTTCCCAATAAAACTAAAACACATGCCTCAAATACAAAAATAAATATACTACATCAAAACATTCAAGGCCTTACAAATTCCATCAACACCTTGAAATTTCATTCTGGATGGACTAGAAAGTAAAAATGAAGAAATAGACTTCTTAGTCTTTCAGAACATTGGCTTAACAAAGGGAAAACCTCCCAATCAACTCACATTAGCAACTACTCACTAAGTAATTCCTTTTGCAGATAAAAATTTCCTAAGGGGAGGGGTTGCCATTTACATAAACAACAAATGGCTAGGTCTAACAAAAAAGATAGACCTAAGCACCTCGGGAAAAAAACATTGAACTGACTGGCATAGAAATAGTAAGTAACAACTTTTTCTAAAAATAACTTGATTAAAATAACAGTATATCGTTCACCATTGGGCAATATAAACACCTTCCTAGAAATACTAGAAAAAACCCTATCTAAAATTACTAAAGAAGGGAAGGAAATTTACTTACTAGGTGATTTTAATATTGACTTTCAAAAAAAAAATCATAGGGCCAACAAGAAAAATTAATAAATCTTATGCTGTCATTTAACATTATATTTACAATAAATGAACCAAAAAGGGCTTGACCCTCACCTAAATTCATTGTCAAATATTGACAACATTGCCACTAATGCAAAACCACTACTTTCACATCTAAGGTAACTAACCACTGTCTCTCTGACCATTTTGCCCAACAAATAACTATAAATTGCCCCTTCAACATAAAAAAAAAAAAAACCCGACTATCAGAAGGAAATTCAATGAAGAGAATATAAGCAATCTAATTAGTCTTTTAGATGAAACAAACTGGCCCAACTGTATACCCCTGCAATAGTCCAGACGAAAAATATAATTGTTTGAGGAAAATATTCCTACAGAAATTTGATACGTGCTTTCCTAAAAAAATAACTAAAATAAATACAAACTTCTTTAAAAACAACCGTGGCTCACGATAGGAATAAAAACTTCTAGAGCAAACTTGAAGTGTCTATTCTGGATAAATAAATATTTTCACAACACTATCACTAAAATGCACTACTTTAAAATATAAAAAGATTTACAACAAAGTAATAAAAGCAGAAAAGGCTCTAGATATCACTAACAAATTGAAGGTAGCAGAAATGAAGAAAAAACTCAAATGATATGGCAAATAATAAACAAGCACACAAATAAATCTAAAACAGCAATGAAAAAAAAAGTTTCACAAAAAATTTAAACAACTCTATCGTCAAAAATCAAACACAGATATCCAACTTATTAAACAATGAATTTGCCACGGCAGCAAATAAACTCATACAAACAAATAACCAACTAAATGAGGAAAAGGATTACCTTGCGTACCTACAAACCATGAACATAGACACTACAAAATCAATGTTTATGCAGCCTACAGACCACATAGAAATCACAAAAATCATCTCAAAGCTTAAATTAAAGAAATCGTCTGGGGTTGACGAAATTCCAACTTCATTAATAAAAAATGCAGTAAACATATAGTGACCCCACTTGCACATATATACACGAATGTATAGCGAAAGGAATTTTTTCCCAGATAAGCTTAAGATAGCTAAAGTTATACCACTCCACAAAAAGGGCAACAAAGATGAAATAGGTAATTATCGACAATTTCACTCCTTCCAGCTTTCTCTAAAATCCTAGAAACATGATACATAAAAGAATAACATTGTTTTTTGAAAAAAATAACCCCCTAACAGATAAACAAAAGGGGGTTTAGGAAAAAACAGGTCAACCCTAGGAACTATTCAAAATTTTATAGAAAATATAATAGAAGGGAAAAAATGTAATGATCTTGTATTTGGAGTATTTTGTGATCTATCAAAGCCTTTGATTGTATAGATCACAATACTTATAGATAAACTCAAATTCTACGGCATAAGAGGTATAGCTCTAGACATGATTGTGTCATATCTAACAAATCGTGTACAATACGTAGAGCTAACTGCCATGGATGAAGATAACAATGAACAGAAATACTTATCAAAACCAACAAAAATTCCCTGCGGAGTGCCACAAGGATCCATACTAGGGCCACTTCTTTTTATTATTCATTAATGATTTTGCTCACCTTATAAAAACTCACAGCTTTTTTGCGGATGACACAAGCATCACCATCAGAGCTAGCTGTGTAAAATCACTTATAACACAATGGGAAAAACAGCTGTTTGTGGAAAAACCAGTGGTTAGTTTTAAACAAATCTGATACTAAATTATAACAAAACCACATTTGTCATGTTTGGCAACCAGAACATCAAAGAGGAAAAAAAACCACAAACCCTCACTATCAACGCTGAAAAAACACAAAAATCAAAAGACTAATCTCGCAGATTTTCTTGGCCTAACGATTGATGAACATCTAAATTGGAACAAACAATGTGAAAAATTGTCTAAAAAAATTAACTCAAACTATATATGCATTAAGGATTATAAAATCAATTTAAAAATTTTAAAAACAGCAAAAATAGCATTTTCCCCGCAAACTTTAAATCTCATCTCAGATATGGAGTAGAATTCTGGGGTGGTTCCCCAAATGCAAAAACAATTTTCACATTGACAAAAAAAAGCTCTCAGGATCATTCTGGGTCTAAGACAAAGAAAAGACTCTTTCATAAAACCTCATTTGAAAAGAAACACTTTATAAAACATAAGATATTAACATTCTACAGCTTATACATAATGCAAACCATCTTGTACATACACAAACAACCCAATGAACATACCCTCAACAGCGACATCCATTCTCACAAACCCGTCAAAATAAAACATATTCACCCCACAATACCTCAAAACTAAAACACTACAATTAAATTCATCATACATAAACTCAAAACTTTACAACAAATTGCCACAAGAAATAAAAAATATAAACAATGTAAACTCATTCAAACCACAACTGAAATCAATTTTTCAAAAAAAAGCATATTACTCAGTTCAAATACCTAGAAGACAAAACATATAGGCCTTAAAAGGGATACCTACTGCAATAAAAAAAAAAATTCAATATGCCCAGGTTACAACCAAGTGCACTAGTGACTAGGGGCCTATGGATTTTAAATATATTTATTTATCTCCAATTCAAAATTTAAGTGTAATATTAATCGTATTTTTTATTTTTTCATTGTATTATATTCTTAGTTTTTTTATATAGCCTACTATGGTAATCTTTTTATTTATTTAACTGTATATTTAAACATTTTTCCAAATACCCTATTGTAATAATCCTCTACAGAGGATTAGATGGGTCAACTACAATGTAACATTTGTATGGAAAATAAACCTACTACTACTACTACTACTACTACTACTACTATACTACTATTCCAACAATGATATTTTCAAAGGTGTTGACGTAGGTTTTTAAGGCGAAATTAAATCCTTTCGAAAGAGCAGATTTTGCTGCCCACCCAAGTTCAATTTCCGTCAAATTAACTACTGTTTTGTTATATTGTAGTTTACTTTCCCCTTTGTGTGTGTTCTGGAGACTCGTGGCACCTCGGGTCCACAACAATCAAGTCCCCTCGACGGGTCGAAACTTGTTGCTGCTTATCCGAGGTGCACTCTGGATGTTGTTGTTGAAAAGGTTTTTGAACTTCTTCATGTGTCTGCGGGTTTATGACTTGATGTTCCCATTGTGCTCTTTCTGCTGCCAAAGAGTGAATCTTGTCCCACAGTTCAGGGGATAAGACGCGGCCAGATGAAGATGATGTTTATAGATTTGGGCAGGCGTTTCTGTCTAGCTCCGTCCTAGTCCCCTTGTTTTTTTGGCTCTCAGCAGGGCACTACTGGCACGGCGAAAGATGTTTTCAGTTCGCCGTCCTCGAAGGTGATGATTGATCTTGATCCCTGATGGGACCGTGTCCTGGTCTCTACAGCGTTAACAGGAAAGCTAGCTGGCATATCAGCTTGGTCTTCTTCTGATGTAGTTGATGATAATGGCGTGAGATGTTAAATACTTCCTCCCCATAGAGGTGAGTGATGAGATGTTGTAGGCTTTCACGACCGTAGATGTCTTCGTATGATCCCTGGCTGTTTCGTCGTGTCGAGGATGAGGCACTGCTCGACGTTTCGCCACCCATGTTGGTGGCTTCTTCAAGAATGATGGGATGGATGATGAAGCGGGCTGTATATATACCTCCTGCTGGTTTAAACGGTGGGGGACAGGGCCCTAACCAATGGGAAAACGTCCTTGTCTCTCATTGGCTAGGCTCGAGTCCTACTCCGTCTTGTCAATAACTAACCCTATGGCTAGGCCAACATGCTTTTTTTTTTTTTTTTTTTTTTTTTTTTCCCGTTTGCACGGTTATCAAGGCTTCTTTCTAGTTCTTAGGCGTCCAGTCCACTCAGATAGTATCTCTTGATTTCTTGTAGTAATTGTTTCCATTTGTGATGTTGCTATTGCAGTTGCTGTGTTTACAATTGTTGTAGTTGTTTGTTAAAAAATGGTGATTCATCTGGTATATTATATTATTGATTCCACCTTTTGTGTCTACCTTTCTTCATCCTCAGTCTACTTTCTATACACCCCCCCACTTCAACACTGGGTCCCATGCACGGCTCAGTGGAAAACTGCTATCTCTATTGAAGTTATTCTTGTGTTTACGAATTTCAATCGCTTCCCGGAACAAACGTTTCCCAAACCAGTTATCTGCTTGACTAGGACCTTTGTTTTATCAAACTGTATCTGGTGGTCATTTCCTAAGGCATGGTCTGCTACTGCCGAGAGCCCGTTGATGCCGTTTTACATCGAGATCCCCTCTATCATTGGTATAGCCTTCGCCGCGTAACCCAGTCGCACATGGCTCTCGTGTTTTTTGATCCTTGTAGAAATCTTGCGACCTGTCTAAACCTATATAGACCCCTCCACATTTACACGTAATTTTATATATACCACCATTCATGTGGTATATATAGAATTACGTGTGAGTGGAGAGGTCTATATAGGTGAGACAGGTCGCAAGATTTCTACAAGGATCAAAGAACACGAGAGCCATGTGCGACTGGGTTACGCGGCGAAGGCTTTTACCAGATGATAGAGGGGATCTCGATGTAAAACGGCATCAACGACTCTCGGCAGTAGCAGACCATGCCTTAGGGAAAAGACCACCAGAACAGTTTGATAAAACAAAGGTCCTAGTCAAGCAGATAACTGGTTGGAATCGTTTGTTTTCCCGGGGAAACGATTGAAATTCGTAAACACAAGAATAACTTCAATAGAGATAGCAGTTTTCCACTGAGCCGTGCATGGGACCCAGTGTTGAAGTGGGTGGGGTGTATAGAAAGTAGCACTGAGGATGAAGAAAGGATAGACCCCGAGGTTTGGGAATCAATAATAATAATATACCCAAAGAATCACCATGTTTAACAACAACTACAACAATTGTAAACACAGCAACTGCAATAGCAACGTCACAAATGGAAACAATTACTACAAGAAATCAAGAGAAACTATCTGAGTGGACTGGACGCCTAAGAACTAGAAAGAAGCCTTGATAACCGTGCAAACGGGGCAAAAAAAAAAAAAAAAAAAAAAAAGCATGTTGGCCTTAGCCATAGGGTTAGTTATTGACAAGACGGAGTAGGACTCGAGCTAGCCAATGAGAGACAAGGAGCGTTCCCATTGGTTAGGGCCCTGTCCCCCACCTGTTGATTCATCTACCAGCAGGAAGGTATATATACAGCCTGCTCATCACCATCCCATCATTCTTGAAAGAAGCCACCAAGATGGGTGGCGAAACGTCGAGCAGTGGCTCATCATCGACACGACGAAACAGCCCGGGGTCATACAGAAGACATCTACGGTCGTGAAAGCCCACAACATCTCATCACTCACCTCTATGGGGAGGAAGTATTTAACATCTCACGCCATTTTCATCAACTACATCAAAAAAGGAACCAAGCTGATATGCCAGCTAGCTTTCCCTTTTTTGCTGTAGAGACCAGGACACGGTCCCATCATGGATCAAGATCAATCATCACCTTCGAGGACGGCGAACTGAAAACATCTTTCGCCGTGCCAGTAGTGCCCTGCTGAGAGCCAAATACAAGAGACTAGGACGGAGCTAGACAGAAACGCCTGCCCAAATCTAAAACATCATCTTCATCTTGGCCCCCGTCTTATCCCCGTGAACTGTGGGAAAAAGATTTATCTTTGGCAAACAGAAGAGCACAATGGGAACATCAAGTCATAACCTGCAGACACATGAAGAATTCAATAACCTTTACAAAAAACAACATCCAGAGTGCACCTCGGATAAGCAGCAACAAGTTTCGACCCGTCGAGGGGACTTGATTGTTGTGGACCCGAGGTGCCACGGGGGCTCCCGAACACACACAAGGAGAAAGTAAACTACATATAACAACACAGTAGTTAATTTGACGGAAATTGAACTTGGGTGGGGAGCAAAATCTGCCTTTCGAAAGGATTTAATTCGCCTTAACACCTACGTCAACACCTTTGGAAAATATCATTGTTGGAATAAGGCAGCCCCTTCGCCGTTTACCGAACGATAAGAAAGAGGAAGTGAGACAAGATACTGCCCGGATTCTACGAGCTAGTAAAAACAAGCCACCAATCAACAACATATTAAAGGTTGAACGTCAGGCATTGAGAACACTACGTGAAAATAAAGACATAGTTATACTAAAAGCAGATAAAGGAAATGCCACAGTTGTGATGGACGCCAGGTGACCCACAGCCTAAAGCTCAAAGACTTGCTTAATACTAACTCTTTAAGTTACTCAAAAAGGACCAACAAAACGTTTCGAGAATAACATCACTAATTTACTTAGGAAGCTCCCATGGATCCGAAGTTGGTAGCCGAATGACACCACATGAATCTGTAGCACCCAGGGGTTATATGGATTGCCTAAGATCCATAAAACTCGGGAGCTCCTTTGAGACCAATAGTGAGCGCCATTAGTGGACCTTGTCACAAGATTGCACGTTGTATGGCTCAACTCCTCAACCCCCGTAGAAATGCGAAATCGTATATTAAAAACTCAAGCCATTTTTTAGACACCGTGAAAACCTTAATTTATAAGAATCAGATTTGCTTGTCAGCCTCGAGTGTGTCATTGTTTACAAATGTGCCAGTCGATGAGGTGATGGAGATTCTTCACCTACGAGCTAAGAAGTATCTCCTTCCTACCACCATCCGAGACCTCATTTAAAGGGGTTTTTTGAACTGTAGTTATTTAAATTTGAAGGCGAGTTTTTTTCAACAAACTGAGGGTTTGGCGATGGGATCTCCGCTATCACCTGTAGTGGCCAAAATTTTCATGGATGATTTTTAAACCAAGAAACCAACCTGTTGGCTTCGATATATAGATGATATTTGGTTCGTTTGGCCCCATGGTAAACCCCTTTTAGACGAGTTTCTGTTGTTCGTTAATGATCAACACGCAACTATAAAATTCACCATGGAGTTAGAATCTAACAAACAATTGCCTTTCCGGATGTATTGATCAAGAGGGAAAAAAGATGGTTCCCATAGGACACACAGTATACCCGGAAACCCACGCACACCAACAGATACTACATGCAGAGTCTCATCACCCCCCTAAGCAGAAAACGTCGGTGTTAAATTGTTTGACAACGAGGGCGAAACGCCTAGCAGATGCTGACCACATAGTTAGTGAGTTAGATGAACTGAGGAAGGCCTTCAAACAGAATGGGTATAAAGAAAGAGATATACGGGAAGCTTTCAACAGGGTGACCAATAAAGATAGACCCACTCAACAAGTAAACCAAGAAGTGATTGCTACAGCGGGACTCCCCCATGTCCATAAAACAACTGATGAAATAAGTAGAGTTTTAAAAGACACTCCATCAAGACCTATTTTTAATACTGATAAGAAGATAAACTCTCTCATAAGATCGGTGAAAGGATCCGACCCTTTAGATTCATGTGGTATATATAGAATTACGTGTGACTGTGAGAGGGGCTATATAGGTGAGACAGGTCGCAAGATTTCTACAAGGGTAAAGACACAGAGCCATGTGCGACTGGTTACGCGGCGAAGCTATACCAGATGATAGAGGGGATCTCGATGTAAAACGGGGATAACGACTCTCGGCAAGTAGGGAGACCATGCCTTAGGAAAAGACCACCAGATACAGTTTGATAAACAAAGGTCCTAGTCAAGCAGATAACTGGTTGGAATCGTTTGTTCCGGGAAGCGATTGAAATTTTGTAAACACAAATAACTTCAATAGAGATAGCAGTTTTCCACTGAGCCGTGCATGGGACCCAGTGTTGAAGTGGGTGGGGTGTATAGAAAGTAGCACTGAGGATGAAGAAAGGATAGACACAGAGGTGGCAATCAATAATAATAATATACCAGATGAATCACCATGTTTAAAAAACAACTACAACAATTGTAACACAGCAACTGCAATAGCAACATCAAAATGGAAAAAAATTACTACAAGAAATCAAGAGATACTATCTGAGTGGACGGACGCCTAAGAACTAGAAAGAAGCCTTGATAACCGTGCAAACGGGAAAAAAAAAAAAAAAAAAAAAAAAAAAAAAAAAAAAAGCATGTTGGCCTAGCCATAGGGTTAGTTATTGACAAGACGGAGTAGGACTCGAGCCTAGCCAATGAGAGACAAGGAGCGTTCCCATTGGTTAGGGCCCTGTCCCCCACCTGTTGATTCATCTACCAGAGGGTATATATACAGCCTGCTTCATCATCCATCCCAAACATTCTTGAAGAAGCCACCAACATGGGTGGCGAAACGTCGAGCAGTGCCCCATCATCGACACGACGAAACAGCCCAGGGATCATACAGAAGACATCTACGGGGCGTGAAAGCCTACAACATCTCATCACTCACCTCTATGGGGAGGAAGTATTTAACATCTCACGCCATTATCATCAACTACATCAGAAGAAGACCAAGCTGATATGCCAGCTAGCTTTCCTGTTACGCTGTAGAGACCAGGACACGGTCCCATCATGGATCAAGATCAATCATCACCTTCGAGACGGGGGAACTGAAAACATCTTTCGCCGTGCCAGTAGTGCCCTGCTGAGAGCCAAAATAACAAGAGACTAGGACGGAGCTAGACAGAAACGCCTGCCAACTCTATAAACATCATCTTTATCTTGGCCGCGTCTTTTCCCGTGAACTGTGGAAAGATTCACTCTTTTGGCAGCAGAAAGAGCACAATGGGAACATCAAGTCATAACCTGCAGACACATGAAGAAGTTCAATAACCTTTACAAACAACAACATCCAGAGTGCACCTCGGATAAGCAGCAACAAGTTTCGACCCGTCGAGGGGACTTGATTGTTGTGGACCCGAGGTGCCACGAGTCTCCAGAACACACACAAGGAGAAAATAAACTACAATATAACAAAAACAGTAGTTAATTTGACGGAAATTGAACTTTGGGGGGGCAGCAAAATCTGCTCTTTCGAAAGGATTTAATTTCGCCTTAACACCTACGTCAACACCTTTGGAAAATATCATTGTTGGAATAGAGGCAGCCATTCGCCGTTTACCGAACGATAAGAAAGAGGAAGTGAGACAAGATACTGCCCGGATTCTACGAGCTAGTAAAAAAAAGCCACCAATCAACAACAATATAAAGGGTTTAACGTCAGGGATTGAGAACACTACGTGAAAATAAGACATAGTTATACTAAAAACAGATAAAGGAAATGCCACAGTTGTGATGGACGCCAGTGACTACAGCCTAAAGCTCAAAGACTTGCTTTAAAACTAACTCTTATAAGTTACTCAAAAAAGGATCCAACAAAACGTTTCGAGAATAACATCACTAATTTACTTAGGGAAGCTCCCATGGATCCGAAGTTGGTAGCCGAACTGACACCACATGAATCTGTACACCAGGTTATATGGATTGCCCAAGATCCATAAACTCGGAGCTCCTTTGAGACCCATAGTGCGCGCCCTTCGTGGACCTTGTCACAAGATTGCACGTTGTATGGCTCAACTCCTTCAACCCCAGGTAGAAGATGCGAAATCGTATATTAAAAACTCAAGCCATTTTTTAGACACCGTGAAAACCCTTAATTTAAAAGAATCAGATTTGCTGTCAGCCTCGACGTAGTATCATTGTTTACAAATGTGCCAGTCGATGAGGTGATGGAGATTCTTCACCTACAGCTAAGAAGTATCTCTTCCTACCACCATCCGAGAAACCCCATTAAGGGGTTTTTTGAACTGTAGTTATTTTAAATTGAAGGCGAGTTTTATCAACAAACTGAGGGTTTGGCGATGGGATCTCCGCTATCACCTGTAGTGGCCAATATTTTCATGGATGATTTTGAAACCAAGTTATTAGAGTCTGCACCACACAAACCAACCTGTTGGCTTCGATATATAGATGATATTTGGTTCGTTTTGGCCCATGGTAAACCCTTTTAGACGAGTTTCTGTTGTTCTTAATGATCAACACGCAACTATAAAAATTTACCATGGAGTTAGAATTAACAAAAAATTGCCTTTCCTGGGGTGTATTGATCAAGAGGAAAACAGATGGTTCCATAGGGCACACAGTATACCGGAAACCACGCACACCAACAGATACCTACATGCAGAGTCTCATCAACCCCCCTAAGCAGAAAGCGTCGGGGTTAAATTGTTTGACAACGAGGGCGAAACGCCTAGCAGATGCTGACCACATAGTTAGTGAGTTAGATGAACTGAGGAAGGCCTTCAAACAGAAGGGTATAAAGAAAGAGAAAATACGGCAAGCTTTCAACAGGGTGACCAATAAAGATAGACCCACTCAACAAGTAAACCAAGAAGGAGGGTACAGCGGTACTCCCCCATGTCCATAAAAAACTGATGAAATAAGTAGAGTTTTAAAAAAAAGACACTCCATCAAGACCTTTTAATACTGATAAGAAGATAAACTCTCTCATAAGATCGGTGAAAGGATCCGACCCTTTAGATTCATGTGGGATATATAGAATTACGTGTGACTGTGGAGAGGTCTATATAGGTGAGACAGGTCGCAAGATTTTTACAAGGATCAAAAAACACGAGAGCCATGTGCGACTGGGTTACGCGGCGAAGGCTATACCAGATGATAGAGGGATCTCGATGTAAAACGGCATCAACGACTCTCGGCAGTAGCAACCATGCCTTAGGAAAAGACCACCAGATCAGTTTGATAAAACAAAGGTCCTAGTCAAGCAGATAACTGGTTGGAATCGTTTGTTCCGGGAAACGATTGAAATTCGTAAACACAAGAATAACTTCAATAGAGATAGCAGTTTTCCCCCTGAGCCGTGCATGGGACCCAGTGTTGAAGTGGGTGGGGTGTATAGAAAGTAGCATGAGGATGAAGAAAGGATAGACACAGAGGTGGCAATCAATAATAATAATATACCAATGAATCACCATGTTTAACAACAACTACAACAATTGTAAACACAGCAACTGCAATAGCAACATCACAAATGGAAACAATTACTACAAGAAATCAAGAGATACTATCTGAGTGGACTGGACGCCTAAGAACTAGAAAGAAGCCTTGATAACCGTGCAAACGGGAAAAAAAAAAAAAAAAAAAAAAAAAAAAAAAAAAAGCATGTTGGCCTAGCCATAGGGTTAGTTATTGACAAGACGGAGTAGGACTCGAGCCTAGCCAATGAGAGACAAGGAGCGTTCCCATTGGTTAGGGCCCTGTCCCCCACCTGTTGATTCATCTACCAGCAGGAGGGTATATATACAGCCTGCTTCATCATCCATCCCATCATTCTTGAAGAAGCCACCAACATGGGTGGCGAAACGTCGAGCAGTGCCCCATCATCGACACGACGAAACAGCCCAGGGATCATACAGAAGACATCTACGGGTCGGGGAAAACCTACAACCTCTCCTCACTCACCTCTATGGGGAGGAAGTATTTAACATCTCACGCCATTATCATCAACTACATCAGAAGAAGACCAAGCTGATATGCCAGCTAGCTTTCCTGTTACGCTGTAGAGACCAGGACACGGTCCCATCATGGATCAAGATCAATCATCACCTTCGAGGACGGCGAACTGAAACATCTTTCGCCGTGCCAGTAGTGCCCTGCTGAGAGCCAAAATACAAAGACTAGGACGGAGCTAGACAGAAACGCCTGCCAACTCTATAAACATCATCTTCATCTTGGCCGCGTCTTATCCCGTGAACTGTGGGACAAAATTCACTCTTTGGCAGCAGAAAGAGCACAATGGGAACATCAAAATCATAACCTTGCCCGACACATGAAGAAGTGCAATAACCTTTACAAACAACAACATCCAGAGTGCACCTCGGATAAGCAGCAACAAGTTTCGACCCGTCGAGGGGGCTTGATTGTTGTGGACCGAGGTGCCACGAGTCTCCAGAACACACACAAGGAGAAAGTAAACTACAATATAACAACACAGTAGTTAATTTGACGGAAATTGAACTTTGGGGGGGCAGCAAAATCTGCTCTTTCGAAAGGATTTAATTTCGCCTTAACACCTACGTCAACACCCTTTGGAAAAAATCATTGTTGGAATAGGGCAGCCATTCGCCGTTTACCGAACGATAAGAAAGAGGAAGTGAGACAAGATACTGCCCGGATTCTACGAGCTAGTAAAAACAAGCCACCAATCACAACATATTAAAGGTTGAACGTCAGGCATTGAGAACACTACGTGAAAATAAAGACATAGTTATACTAAAAGCAGATAAAGGAAATGCCACAGTTGTGATGGACGCCCGTGACTACCCGCCTAAAGCTCAAAGACTTGCTTAATACTAACTCTTATAAGTTACTCAAAAGGATCCAACAAAACGTTTCGAGAATAACATCACTAATTTACTTAGGGAAGCTCCATGGATCCGAAGTTGGTAGCCGAACTGACACCACATGAATCTGTAGCACCCAGGTTATATGGATTGCCTAAGATCCATAAACTCGGAGCTCCTTTGAGACCAATAGTGAAGCGCCATTAGTGGGCCTTGTCCCCAAGATTGCACCCTTGTATGGCTCAACCCTTCAACCCCAGGGAGAAGATGCGAAATCGTATATTAAAAACTCAAGCCATTTTTTAGACACCGTGAAAACCCTTAATTTAAAAGAATCAGATTTGCTTTTCAGCCTCGACGTAGTGTCATTGTTTACAAATGTGCCAGTCGATGAGGTGATGGAGATTCTTCACCTACGAGCTAAGAAGTATCTCCTTCCTACCACCATCCGAGACCTCATTAAGGGTTGTTTGAACTGTAGTTATTTTTAAATTTGAAGGCGAGTTTTATCAACAAAACTGAGGGTTTGGGGATGGGATCTCCGCTATCACCTGTAGTGGGGCCCAAAATTTTCATGGATGATTTTGAAACCAAGTTTTTTAGAGTCCCGCCCACACAAACCAACCCGTTGGCTTCGATATATAGATGATATTTGGTTCGTTTGGCCCCATGGTAAACCCCTTTTAGACGGTTTTTGTTGTTCGTTTTAAAGGTCAACAAAGCAACTATAAAATTCACCATGGAGTTAGAATCTAACAAACAATTGCCTTCCTGGATGTATTGATCAAGAGGAAAACAGATGGTTCCATAGGACACACAGTATACGAACCACGCAACCAACAGATACCTACATGCAGAGTCTCTCACCACCCTAAGAAAAAGCGTCGGTGTTAAATTGTTGACAACGAGGCGAACGCCTAGCAGATGCTGCCACATAGTTAGTGATTAGATGAACTGAGGGAAAGGCCTTTAACAGAAAGGTATACAAGAAAGAGGGTATACGGCAAGCTTTCAACAGGGGACCAAAAGATAGACCCACTCAAAAGTAACCAAGAAGTGATTGCTACGCGGTACTCCCTATGTCCATAAAACAACTGATGAAAAAAGTAGATTTTAAAAGGGCACTTTCCCTCAAGACCCATTTAATCTGATAAAAAAGATAATCTCTCATAAGACGGTGAAAGGATTTCCCACCCTTAGATTCATGTCCTATATAGAATTCTGTGACTGTGGGAGTCTATTAGTGAGACAGGGCGCAAGATTTCTACAAGGATCAAAGAACACGAGAGCCATGTGCGACTGGGTTACGCGCGAAGCATACCAGATGATAAGGGGATCTCGATGTAAACGCATCAAGGGCTCTCGGCAGAGCAACCATGCCTTAGGAAATGACCACCAGATACAGTTTGATAAAACAAAGTTTCCTAGTCAGAGATAATGGTTGGAATCGTTGTTCGGGAAGCGATTGAAATCGTAAACACAAGAATAACTTTAATAGAGATAGCAGTTTTCACTGAGCCTGCATGGGACCAGGTTGAAGTGGGGGGGTGTATAGAAAGTAGCACTGAGGATGAAGAAAAAGGGTAGACACAGAGGTGGCAATCAATAATATAATATAGGCCCCGAATCCCGTTTAACAACAACCTAAACAATTGTAAACACAGCAACTGCAATAGCCCATCACAAATGGAAACAATTACTACAAGAAATCAAGATTTCGAAACTGAGTGACGGACGCCAAGAACTAGAAAGAAGCCTTGATAACCGTGCAAACTGGAAAAAAAAAAAAAAAAAAAAAAAAAAAAAAAAAGCATGTTGGCTAGCCATTTGGGTGTGTTTTGACAAGAAGGAGTAGGACTCGAGCCTAAACAAAGGGGAGACAAGGAGGTTCCCAGGTTTTGGGCCCTGTCCCCACCTGTTGATTTATCTACCAGCAGGAGGTTTTCAGCATGTTTTATCACCATCCACAATCTTGAAGAAGCCACCAACAAAGGGTGGCGAAAGTCAGCAGCATGCTCATCATCGAAGACGAAACAGCCAGGGATCATACAGAAGACATCTACGGGTCGTGAAGCTACAACATCTCATTATATACCCTCTCGTGGTTATAACCTGGGCATTTTGATTTTTTTTTTTACAGTTTAACTCTTTATTTTTGTGGGCCTATATGTTTTTTATTTTTATGTTTTGTTTTCCAGGTAGGTTTTCTGTATTGATTTTTATATTTGCGTCCGCAACTTACCGACTCAAGTCTTTGTGCATAAAGGGTTTGTAAATCAACAAAAAACATGTTCATGATGATAAAAAAAAATTTTTGACCCGGGTTGGCTATATGAATAAAAAATATATGCATAAATTTCCCACTTTTTCAAGTTGCCATTCATTCGTGAGACTCTTTTGGCAATGGAAAACTTAACCAACATAAAAAAAATTAGTTTGTAGGGGTCAAGCTCAATGGTCAAGTCCATGTTTATTAATACTACTATTACATAATCTCGTAATTTTATTCCAAAAAAACTATCTAAATATCATGTAAAAGTAATCTTCATGCAAGTTATAATTTTCTCTAGTTCTCACACCCACATCTAAAAAATTGGTTGTGTGGATCCTCCCCCAAAGGGGGGGGGGGGGAGAGGGGATAGTAGAAATAGGTTGTCAAACACTGCTTTGTTGGAGTCCACCCACTAATTTAAAAGTGTGTCATCAGGCTATTTGAATGTGCCGCCTCACGGCTTTGAATAATGAGCCACCTCACGGCTACCTAGAAGGACACTATATGTCACAAAGGCGGTGATAAGAGCGGGACGAATAAATGGCCGTCCAAAAGGATTCAGTTTTCTAAAACATACCACCTTTATCCTCGATCATCCGAACAATCCTAATACCAAAGTGGTAAAACATGGTGAAAAACGGTCGGATAAGGAAATAAGGGAAATATTAAAATATATTTCAAAGTATTCTGTTACACATATAAGTAAAATGGCAGAAACAACCAGACGCCCGGTGGCAGAACGAAGCACATGGCGGGTCCAAGTGGACCCACCTCAAATCTTTCTTTTCAACCCCACGAATGGCCTTCGGGGGGAAAAGATTTGAGCGATTTAGGACGTGTTCTGGACTAGAATCTGTGACTTCAAAGAGGCAAGTAAACACTCTTATATACACAATGGGTGATCGAGCAGAGGGGGATCCAAAACCTCTTTCAATCTTGCTCGGGAGGAGGAAGATGACTATGATGTTGTTGGGACAAAGTTCGAAAATTTATTTCATTCCTATGAGAAATAAGATATTTTGAAAGGGCATGTTTTCTACGGCGAAAAAACAACAACCAGGTGAGTCAATCGACACTATACAACATCACTTCACACTCTATCTAAGACTGTGAATGGGGCAATCTAGCAGACGAAATGAAGTTGATGGCTCTCATAGTGGGCATGTGCGACCAGGGGGACTAAGCGACAAACTGCAATTAGACCCCCAAGCTCACTTTTGATAAGGCCCTCACCCAAGTTCGGTATCAGAGGAAATAACTGGGCCCAAAGGGTTAGTACTACATTCTGATCCTAGTAGGCCTAGTGCTAGTAAACCTAACCTTACCCGGGGATGAATGCAATAGTAGGCCTAAGCATTCCACCTTTAAGAAGAAAGAAACTTCAAAGTATAAAAACGATAACAAAGGTAAGAAGTCCACAGGGGGGTATCAAAATGTAAATAACAAGGTTACAAACTGTAGATGGTGTGGCTACAGCCAAAACCATCCCGATAAACCGGGGCTCATGCCCAGCAAAGGATGCCAAAGCAACAACTGCGGCATACAGGGCCACTTCGCTAAGGTTTAATTTCGTCGTAAGAAAGTCGCAGAGGTCCTAGACAACAACCAGGCTGACTGTGTCTTTATCGGAAGCATAAAATCATCGGGATCAAAACCATGGATGGTTACAATCAACGTCCACGGAAAAGGAAGTAGACTTTAAGGTTGACACTGGAGCAGACGTGACGGTTTACCAGCTATGAACAGGTAATCGAGAATATGCACTTACAAAACCAAACCAAAATACTTGTGGGCCAGAAAAAAAGACCACTGGA
This sequence comes from Sweltsa coloradensis, assembly GCA_024449915.1. Lineage (NCBI taxonomy): Eukaryota > Metazoa > Arthropoda > Insecta > Plecoptera > Chloroperlidae > Sweltsa > Sweltsa coloradensis. Next base: position 26,087 of record JAMZAV010000865.1, on the reverse strand, counting down.
TGTTATTGGGGTTGGCAAAGTGAATCTCAAGTTCAGAGGAACAGTATCCACTGAAACCGTGTATGTAGTGAAAGGGCCCTAGATACTCCACTTCTAGGTTAGACCAGCTATTACTAGCCTAAAAATCCTAGGACTAGACCAATCTATCGATCCAATCGTAAACTACGTCCAAGAAACAAATTGGAAACAAAGAATTCAAAAATCTCTTTCACTGGTTTGGGGAACCACCCCAGGAGACTACAAAATCAATGTAGATCCTGGAGCGACTCCAAAAGCCATTTTCACTCTAGGTCAGTAGCCTTGCCATGTTTAGATACTGTAAAAAAGGAACTAGATAACATGGTTAAAATAGGTCATAGCCGAAGTAGAAGAGGCAACCGATTGGTGTGCACCAATGGTGGTAGTGCCAAAGCCAGCAGGTGGTGTCCGAATATGCGTAGATCTTACTCACCTTAATCGTAGTGTGAAAGGGGGAAATACATCCAATCCCTAAGGTAAGCATACACTAGGAAAACTTGCTGGAGCTAAGGTATTCTCAAAACTAGACGCAAATGCGGGTTTCTGGCAGGTTCCGTTGGACCCAAAATCTCAGCATCTCACGACATTCCTCTCGCCATTCGGGAGATTTAAATTCCTAAAACTTCCATTCGGAAATCTCGTCGGCCCCAGAACACTTTCAGAGAAAGATGAACATTATACCCCAAAGGTCTAGAAGGAGTAGAGATCCACATGGATGACATAATCGTGTGGGGAGACAGCCAAGAAGAACATGATCGCCGTCTCGAGCTGTACTAGAGAGATTAGAAAAGATCGGAATGACACTCAACGAGAAGAAAACGGTGTTTTCCGTTGACAAAATCACCTTCCTAGGTCACAAGGTCAGGCCGAGGGTATTGCGCCGGACGAAAAGAAAATATCTGCGATTGGGGAACATGGAAGCACCATCGAACGTCACAGAAGGCCAGCGTTTTCTGGGAATGGTTAACTTTCTCGGGAAAATACATTCCTCGGAAAGCAGAGATCTCGAGCCCATAAAAAAGTCTACTCTCAACAAAAACTCATTGGGATATGGGGCCCACATCAAGAGGAAGCCTTCAAGAAGATCAAGACTTTGTTTAAACCCGTTCACCAATACTAGCATTGTACGACCCAACAAAAACAACTATTGTTTCCGGCGGATGCGTCGTCATACGGGTTGGGCGGGGTCTTTTACAAGAACAAGATGATGGGAAGAAGAGACCCAATAGCATATGTGTCAAGATCCTTATCGGCTGCCGAGAAAAATTATGCGAATATCGAACGGGAGGCATTGGCCCCTTGACGTTGGTCTTGCAAAGACTCAAGGACTTCTAACCGGGGTGTATTCTCTATTGAGACTGACCACAAACCCCTAGTCCCTTTTTTTACTTCCCAAAAACTTTGATGGGGATGTCCCCGAGACTACAAAGATTCCGAATGCGGATGATGAGATACAGCTACAAAATCTTTTATTCTCCCGGAAAAGATCTAGTCGTCGCAGATACGCTCTCAAGAAAGCCCCTTCCATGCGAAGAAAACAAATGAATTAGAAGGGAAATGTCCGCGTACATACATTTGGTGAACAGCAACATCCCAGTCACAGAACACATATTTGGCAAAGATAATAGAAGAACAAAAACAAGATCCAATATGCACAGCACTCGTTTGAATATATTTCTAAAGGGTGGCCCCAAAGAATAAAGTAGTACCCAAACTACAGGCTTACTGGTCCGTTAAGGATGAGCTTTCAATTAACGATAGTTTGTTAATGAGAGGCACTCGTCTTATAATCCCGGAATCCCTCCAAAAACAAGTATTGGAGAAAATCCACGAAGGCCACCAAGGAATAACAAAGTGTCGTGCAAGGGCTCGTTTAAGCAGTGTGGTGGCCAGGGAAAATCCACTCAAATTGAATTTGCAGTCAGATCATGCCCACAAATGCATTTAACATTCCAGTAACAGTCATGAGCCAATGATTGCTTCAGAGTTTCCTTCAAGGGCCTGGCAGATTGTTGCCATGGACCTATTCAAGTTAGAACAACAGTGGTACCTCGTCGTAACCCACTATTACTCCCGGGTACTTCGAGATCGCTGAGCTCTCAAGTCTCAAATCAAGGGCAATAATCAACCATTGCAAGTATATTTTTCACGCCACGGTATACCAGAAACGGTCCGAAGTGGGCAATGGCCCCAGTTTGGCACTTTAGACTTCTCTGAGTTTAAACAGTTCTCCGAATCTTACGGGTTCAAGTTGATAACCAGTAGTCCGAAGTACAGCCAAAGCAATGGATTTTCTGAAGCAGCGGTGAAAATAGCGAAACTACGATTGAAAAAATCGGAAGATCCATTTCCCAGCTCTTTGGCCTATAGAAAAAACACCTTTAGCTAACGGGTTAAGCCCAGCCGAGCTTCTCATGAATAGAAAACTACGTTCTACACTACCTTTGTCTCCACAACAACTGGACAAAATACCGGACAAGTCGAATCTTCGAGGAAGGAAGAGATAATAAAAGCAAAAAAAAAAGTCAAATTATGATCGAAGACACCGATGCCATACTCTATCGCCATTAAAACCAGGTGATGCTGTATGGGTAATTGACATGCGGACACACGGAAGAGTTCTTCACTGTGCTACCGAACCAAGGTCATATGTAGTTTCCCGACCAATCGTTTGGGGCAGCAGGAGAAAAACCGATGGCACCTAATACCGAGCCAATACTTCCCCCAGCGACGGGAAGAAGGAGGGGGAAAGCTTCGAGCCGAGTAATACCCAGGGCGGAGGACTCGCACGAGAGATAGCACCCCCGGAGCCAGTTGCAGTAGCCAGCCCCTCCTACAGAAGCTCTCAAACAACTGTCTGTGGTCCTCAGCCATACCATTTGGTGGTCCGTATCAAACGAAGAGCGGGAGGAGAATCCGTCCTCCTATGAAGTTAGATTTATAAGAGCATAATCCTCCAGTAGATAGTTTCATTGTCATATGGTAATAAAATTCTCTTCCAGAAAAAGCATAATTAAAAATTCAATCTTAAGAGGAGGATGTGTCATCAGGCTATTTTAATGTGCCGCCTCACGGCTTTGAATAATGAGCCACCTCACGGCTACCAGAAGGACACTATATGTCCCCAAAGGCGGTGTATAAGAGCAGACGAATAAATGGCCCCCTCCAAAAGTGATTCAGTTTTCTAAAACATACTCACCTTTATCCTCGATCATCCGAACAATTTCCCAATACCAAAGTGGTAAACAAAAAAGTTAAAACTGATTTTCAGTGGAGGAGATTATTATATACTTCCTTGCTAGTATGGCTCTGAAAGTCTATAGTAATTCTTTACATACCTATGTAGGCCTACGTTATCTAGGTAATATTATTTTATTTTATTCTAAATTGGAAGTTAAAATCTATAGCTGCTGGAACCAGGATTTGAACCTGGGTCCTGCCCCAAAGGGGGGGGCGGGGGGGGGGGGGGGAATAGTAGAAATAGGTTGTCAAACACTGCTTTGTTGGAGTCCACCCACTCAGTTTTCAAGTTAAAACTGATTTTCAGTGGAGGAGATTTTATACTTTTCTTGCTAGTATGGCTCTTCTGAAAGTCTATATAATTCTTTACATACCTAGTGGCCTACGCTATCTGGTAATATTATTTTCTTCTAAATTAAAATCGTGGGCGCGCCCGTTTCATCGACAAATTCTTTAATATTTCTAAATGTTCGTGACCACCGTTTTCATCGACAATTTGAGAAGCCCGGCACCGCCGTTTTCATCAGGTTCGTTTTTTTTTGTCCTGGCACTTTTCTGTGGTGCTGGTGTAGGGTGTAGACCGGAAACGTCGATAGTGGTGTAACACTAAGAAAGACAAAAAACGCTTTTGGGTGTAGCATCATTTTATCAGTTAAATAATTTGTATAAAAATTTTGATTTCTAATTTACGTTTGTATGAAATAAGTAATGTATGTAATATAAAAACGATATTATTCTGGTATAAAGTCCTAAAGAAAATATGTTACATTACGTTAAAACACACTCAATTTAAGTTGCCGCCATCTTTTCACTGCACTACACCGGCACACTCAACCTCTGGAGCTGTGTTCACGCGGTAAAATGTAAATTTACACTGGACAAAATAACGCCGCAGTGGTAAGTTGCACGGGGACAGAAAAACGTGTTTGGTGTTCTACCCCTGCACAGCGACGGCAGTGCAGGACCAAAAAAAAGAACCTATCGGACACCTCCGTTTTCCCGTCGACAAAACATTGATATTAAACCCTATAGTATGCTAGATTAGCAGTCTCCTATACCTCCGCACAGGCGCGAGCGTAGTCAATTAAGAACTCAACCGGCCCATTTCAAGATGGGCGATTTGGTGTTTAATTTATGCTTTTTTATAGCAATAAAGTACTTTTACTGGATTGTTTTGAATATGGGTTTTAGCTGTGCAGCATGTATTAAACAAAAGAAAACAAGTACGAAGTGATTGCATAAGGGAATTTAGTAATCATTTGGTGTTAAAGCTATATGCTTACCTGTCAACCTGGCGGCAATCTTGAGAACTATTTGGCCACAAATCCGCTTCCCTTTGATAACATGTAACCTGTCCATTTGTAGATGGCTTCTAATTGTACGCGGAAGTGTACCCACCGACTGCCTGGTCTAGCCAATTATATAGGATGTCCCTATGCGACAAAACTGTGAGTATTAGCTGGTCTGAAAACATCGTCTGGCGCGCGAATTTTGTATTGCTCCTAACATAAGGTTCTTGCTTGTAAAGCATCATTCACAACTAGTTCTAAGGCGCAAGGCCTAAGGCGTAATAATTTGTATTGCCGAGTATGTATTTCAATCAGAACGTTCACAACACGTCCCAAGTCGCAAGGCGTATGGTTTTATGTTCTAACGAATTGCTCAAATCCAATTCTATACGACGGTTTTCTTACGACAAGCCATCACGAACAAGGAAACTCCACAGCTGACTGTACGCGCATGCGCAATACACAGGAGCATGGAAAATGGTAATGGTTGTTTTTGTAAACGCCTAGCATTTCTTACGACTTGCGCCTTACGCCTTAGACCTTGCGCCTTACGACTTAAAACTGATTGCGAATGATGCTTTTAAGTTATACGATGTGATATGAATTTTCCAAAACATTAAGTTTTAAGACGTTCATGTTCATGTTCATGTTTACGTTCATGTTCATATTCACGTTCACGTGTTAATGTTTATTTCACGTTTCATAAACGTTTCCGGTAACGTTCATGTCATGTTTACGGTAACGTTCATGTTCATGTTTATATATTCATGCTCATGTTCATGTTTTTACGTTCATGCTCATGTTCCACATGTTTACGGTCACGTTCAAATTCATGCTCACGTTCATGCTCATGTTCATGTTCATGTTTCGGTCCATGTTCATTTCATGTTTACGTTTCATGCTCATGCTCATGTTTCATTTTTACGGTCACGTTCAAATCATGTTTCACGTTCATGTCCCATGTCACTTCTGTGTGTGTTATCATACATATTGTGCCAAGTGTCAGTATGTTTCCGTTTTCCTCCCCCCAGATGCCTCTAGGACGATTCTACCCCTACCACTACCGCATCTGCATTCTTTTCGTTGAGCAAGTAATACTACATACCCACAGAGCAGCGTCTAACACAGCATCTGAGGCGTGACATCCTAAGACACACGTTCATTTTACGGGAGGATGTTTCATTTGCTGCAATCTCAAAGAACTATTTTTTTCATAAAAATCTAGGCCGAAGTCTCTAAAAATGTTTTTGAGAAGGCGCCCTTAAAATATATGGCGAATTTTTGTATTGAGAATGACAGGCTGGATGGTTTTTACTGAACATCAATACATGTTTTATAGCCCAATTTAAGTAACTATAGTGTTTGTGTTCCTAATTTATTTCCACTTGGATGGACACGTACTCGACCGTGGTTCCAGCATCTTGTTGATAAACGCTAATATGATTCTAAAATCAAAACTCAAACAAAGACGAAATTGTGAGCATTGTGTATTTTGTCGAGTCAACGGTACAAGGTGGATAAGCCATCTTTTACATTTCTAAGGTGCCCATCAAAAATAGTTGCTAGTCAATCCAGCGAATCTCGCAAACATTCTGTGCCACTTTTTGACCTCGAATTGCACCCAAACAATTTGAAACTTTATATGATATTATAAAACTACTCACCACCTCTCAATAAGCGAAGTTTCATTGCCCCTCTGAACCAACTTGGGGGGGGCGCATTGGCCTCCCGGTTCCTTCCTACGCCACTGCCCCCCACCCCTCCTGCACCCCCCTTGGCCAATGGTCTGGTCGGACTGCACGAACGTACAACCCTTGCGCTAGCCCAACTTCGCACGAAGATGACGCATCTGGCCATACATCAATCCTGCACCTTATACTATTTCATCACTTACTCATGTAAAAATAAGGTACCTACTCTCTAGGTTATAGAAACGCATGAAGTAATATACTATTTATGATGAAATCGAAATACCTCAGAAATAATCCACGCTTTTTTACTTAAATTATCATGAATACATTGTGCTCTTGACTATTATTTGTGCTAGGCTTGCGCAGTTATCATTGCGCCACAGTTGTATGCGTGAGGTTCGAGATTTGTCAGTGGCTTTTTTCCCCCGTATCAGTCGTCAGCCATTCTTCAAGCAGGCACTCCACCCGGTCCGGCTGCAATCTACATTCCAGGTTAGTTACTTTATCTTGCTTTATCTGCTGCATCCTGTATATACCCAGTTTCTTATTACGCTTATCCTCCATTTATAAATCATCTATTGGAATTCCACGTTTCCGTTCGATCTTATGTCAGGACAAGTAGAATATTCATTTTCTTAATATTGTGAAGTTTTTTCCCTCTCGTCGTTGAAACCGTTCGATATTCAAACGGGGGTACACAAAAACAGCTATTTGTCTGTAGATTGATTATTTTATCCATCCTACCCCGTAGCTTTCCAATTCTACCTTCTATCGCTTCTGTGTACGATTTTCATCCTTGACTGGCGTTACTTTTAATTCAAAAATTTATTTCTGCGCCAGCCACTCCTAGATTGGCGTGGTAAGCCTCCTTCGTTTCTACATTCAAGCTTACTTTATCGTTTCATCCATTCCATTTAGCCTATTATCTATACCGCTATATCCTCTACTATAAAATTTCATCCCCGGAATTTAACGTTCCGTTCTGTAATATTCATATGTCGTGAAAACTAGATATTTCTTGATAATCTTGAATATTTTCTCGGCAGTGAAAGTACATTTTGAAAATCGCAACGTGGCACAGCTATTTTGTCTGTAGAGTGATTTCATCCGTAGCGTCATCACTACCACTCTCAAATTCTACTCCTATATCGTTTCTGATTAGGCATACTATTAATTATTTACTGGACGTTATTTTAAATTTCGAAATATTTCTCTAGAGTATATTTCATTTTTTGCACTTGAAGCGTATTGCCATGATTCTCTTTTTAATGGTCACTATGACCTTGTTCATGTGAAGAAATATGTAGTTGATTGTTTTGGAATAAATTCGAGTCCCCGTTTAGCAACACGAATCCTAGTTAAACACGTGTACTCACAAAGTATCACCGTGAATGTGATCCGTGTGTTTTGGGCCATGGTCTAGTTGTAGTCGGTGTGAAGTGGGCTTGTTGTAGCCCGGCATTACAAGTCGCGATGTTTGACTGCAATCACGCGGACGCCATCATGAGCCTGCGCTGTCATCCGCCCACTTTACTGTGTACTATGCGATAAGCTCAAACCATACTTGTAGTGAAATCAATTATTTCCAGTTTTCTTGAAAACGTAGCGAATGGCAACACTTATTTTCTAGAAAACCTCATCAGAATCCAGAAATTAATTTAAACTTTAAAGTAAGTTTTCCCACCTGTGTCCTCCTTGCGCACTCCTTCTTCTTCACTGGAAGTCAACAGTCGCAACAAATTTTGTTCTTTGGTGCCGGAGCTTATGGCATCTTAAGGCCGGATTTTCTAGGGTCACCCTAGTCGGGACAAATACAACAATTGCTATGATCTATAACTAGTCCCTTAAAGGCGGGCTTTTGGGGGGGGGGGGGGGGGGACTTAAAAACGCTTATATTAAAAATAAATGAAATATTGTTAAAACATACCTCGCTTCGAGCCCCCCCCACCGCCCTCCCCTAAACCTACTTTTCCCCAAAATCGCAGTGTTTAAAAGTTTGTCGCATACCACTGCACAAGTACCGACCCCTGTTTTTTAGTGCTCGTTGTTCTCCGATGTCAATGTTCTGTAGTTTAGTCGTTCCTCATCAGTTATCGTCTCTTACAGCGCCGGACAGGAATGCTGCCCCCAACAGCCGCCTGTTAGGAGGGGTGGGGACACCTTTCCCCCGCTCGCCTTCATCCCTCATCAGCTGATAGTGACGTCACATCAACATGCTGACACTGACAAAGCAGCCAGGTGTCAGCTGCATCAGCTGACACATCCCATCTTGTCACAACATGTGTAGTCAGTGAGCTTACTTCACTATAAACCTAATTGAGTATAATAACCATCAGGATGGTTTATACTCAATGCCTATAACATTGCAATTATTTTTTGTTTTTAATTTCAAATTTCGACATGATAACTTTTTTTATCTTGGTTGAACCTTGAATTATAATTATGCACAACTGTTTTTTTTTTCAATTTTCCTACACTTTCTTGGTGTCTTGTAGGGCCTACTAGGCTAGTTCTGCTTCAATGCACAATGGCTTGGTTCGATTCCCAATGGCTTCACAGCTTACTACTTGAATGTATCAAGGGTTTTGCAGCAGTGACTTAGGAGAGAGATGTCATACATACTCTTATATCTATCCAATGTCTTTCAGTCTCAGTATCATTACTGCAGTGCCAAGGCCAACACAATGATGCAGATTGTGTGGTACTCTTCGGATTGGAATGGCCAACTTTTCACCACTGTTTTTTTCCTCTCAAAACGTCCGCAAACCACTGCAAATGATTTAGATTTTTATCTTTGTAGTTGTATGTAATGAACAATGACTCGCAAGTTTAATTTCATGGTTTTTTATAAACAAAAGTAAGTTATTAAGTAAGCGAGTAGTAACCGACCTTTTAGGCCACTCATGCTGAGACTGAGCACTGCCACCGAGCACGTACAACTCACTGCAAGTAACCTTACAAAACATAATAAAAATCCTAAAAAACAAAAATATCCTCAAAACCTTTAACGTCGCTATTTTATTCAAAAAAACTTCAAAACCTGTACACACCACAACACAGTTTACAATGTTTAAGTTGGCCATTCCCACCGAAAGAGTACCGATCGTGTTAGTTATTTTTTAATTGATACTATGTCTGTAACATTTAGATTAGTCCCCACCCCCCCCAACCCACAAATACTTGAATAAATTCATGAATGTGATGTATTGGGTATAACCGTATAAGGGTAATTTGACGGAAATGTTATTTTGTATTAAATTTACGATTTTCCTTTATTTAACTAAATATTATTATGTATTTTACTGTTTTTGCCCGGAAAGTATTTTCCGGGAATTATTTAATCACTTTAAGTTTGCTTGAATCGGGTCGTTTGGGGGGGTAAACGTATTTCAGTTGGTGCGTCCACTTTTCAACCCTGCTTTTTCAAAGAAACATTAAAAAACAACTCCAATGAGAAAAAATGAAGAACTCATTGATAACGATTTAATTTTTACTAATCCTCGGAAATATACCAATTATTAAGCTAGCGAAGCGAGCGTTTCCATTTGACTCTGCCGGAAAAATTAAGTCACTGTTTTGTTTTTTTTTTGTTTGTTTGTTTGTTTTGTTTTTTTTCTTGTTTGTATGTCCCTCGCCATAACGTTGAACGGAGGCTCTGATCGAGTTGAAATTTTGACCATTCCGCAAGCTTCGTTCTCGATTGAATGCCATTAGTTTTTGTGGCAAAATCGTTCAAAAAGTAAAAAGTTACATTAAAGTTAATCGAAAGTTTTTTTTTTCAACTCAACGGCGACAAAATCCTGAGATAGCCAATCATTTAGAATGTCCGTCCGTCACGAATATGTTTATTTTTATTTGAATCCGTAAGTAGTGTAGATGGAAATTACATTATCACAAAGTCCCGTTACCATGGCACCGGAAATTCGCACAGCTTTTTGCTCATGATAGCGGTCAACGTAGGCTCGGACGAGTTGAAATTTTGACATCCGCAAGTTTCGTTCCCGATTGAATGCCATTAATTTTGTGCAAAAATCGTCAAAAAAGTTAAAAAGTTCATTAAGTAATCGAAAGTTTTTTTTCAAACTCAACGGCCGACAAAATCTGAGATAGCCAAATCATTTAGAATGTTCGTCCGGTCACGAATATGTTATTTTATTTTGATTCGATAAGTAGTGTAGATGGAAATTACATTATAACAAATGTAACTTGCATGGCAACGAAAGACTCGCGAAGTTTCTAATGCCTGCACCTAGAAGTAATCAAAATACTTTCGAGGACGCAGTCTATTATTTGTCAGCAAAGAGTTTAAATAACTGTTTCCCAAGGAGTCAATGATCCTCTAGATGGCGGTGGATTTTTAAAGTTAAAGATTTACACACGGGTTTTTTCCCAAATACCTTGGCAATATAAAATAATAATGGAAAACGGCGAACGTCGTAAATTTTAAATTAAAAACTGTGCAATGTGGGTCTAGCTTATAGCACGTGCTCGCTTATCACGGTCCAACTGAGCGTTTTTCCTAGTATCAAATAATGAACACATGATTGAACACAAACACTCCGCTCATTTCACTGTCATTTGGTGGTCCATGTTTGCTAATTTTAACGTCTTGATTTTACTTACTACCTACCAACCTTTTTCCACCAAATCTCCATCTACAACAGCCTTTAACATCGCTATTTTTTAAAATAAAAAGTAACTTTCACCACAAACGGACTTTCGTTAAAATAGCGACGTTAAAGTTTGATTTTTTTTTTTTGGCACTATAAAAGTGTGATGATTCTATTTTGGATTTTTTTTAATTAGTCTCGTAAGGTTATTGCAGTGAGCACAACATCTCAGCAGTGGCCTTTCCTAGTCCGCGTCACTCCTCTGCTACGTTTTTTTTATATGTTTTATTTTTTGGAAATTGTCCTTAAAAGTGGGTTTTCCGCTTGTTTATTTGTAATTTACTAGTGATTTTTGCATTGTTTTGAACAACAACAAAAACATTGGTGCAAAATTAGCCATCCGTCATACTACTCTTGTTTCCGATGTTTGTTATTGTTGACAAGCACTCTCGCCTGCCCAGAGCTAGTGTCACCTCGCTCGTCTCCATGAAGCAGGTCGTCCTGTATCGGGTCGCAGAGACCGGCTTGGCTCACGATTCTAACGCCGACACGCGAGTTCCGGAAAGTGCTCCGGTGAGTGAATGCTATTTCCAACTTGACACTCAATGTAGGATACAGAACGGAGCCTACATTAAGCCCATCCCGCATATTGTGCTTAGTCTCATGGTCCTGGTGACTAGCTAAGGCCTTGTTTAAATTGGTGGCGTAACTTGTCCACGTTTGCTCTTCAAATTAATGGGTTGTTACACAACTTATTTCTGGTAATAAAATTTAATGACATCAAAAAAACTTAAAATTTAAATAATTATATATTTAACATTGCACATTATGGTTTTTTTTTTTTTAAATTTTTTCATTGTTGCTTTTATTTTAAATTGTTAATATTTTATGCTAACAGGCCTGTTATAGGCAAGGACTTGGTTATTATAACACCTCCTATGATAATGGTGATAACACTTTCTTATTTTTTAATTTTCTAGCAGTCCAAACTGTTCGGCGGTGACGTCTTCTACTTGAAACTCGCTGCGTTCCGAAGATCGAACGTTGTCTCGAACCACCCTGTGAACCGAGTTGCCGAACTCCAGCTTCTGTGCCGACTCATCAGCGTTGCCAGCGATCTACTTCTCTGGTGAGTGGTGAGGGACATATTTTTTAAACTTTCTTTATCAAAAACCGCACTTGATGAACGTCTTACTTGGGGAATGAACTTTTGAAATGGATGCAATTTATTTTATGGTTCACACAAAGTAATTTTTTTAACTCTTACTTCTTAATTTTTTTGAAATGAAGTAATGGGCCTAGATCATACAAATTACTAGTGAACCTTAGACTTCTGAACTAACCATTCTTTCTGCAACAGTTTTTATCATTTATGGTTTTAAATTGTTTAAAATAAAACGAGCAGGGCTTTTAATGTGTTACTCTTCGTTAATTTTAACGTAGAATAAATACGAACATTGCTTTCAGTAACAAACTGTATTGTTGGAAGTGAACTAAAGTTGATTATTTAGATCGTTAACTTAAACAAATTGTTTCTTGTGTGAACTGAAGTTTCAAACATTTTATCTTTAATGGAACTACTTCCTCCAGTTCGACAACTGTGACTGCCAAGGATTTATACTGCGGTTCCTCTCGTTGTAATGTACCGTATTCAAATTTATTTGGAATTAATAAATATTTTATTTTAACGTTAATTATTATTTTGAATTTTTGTTTTTAATAGGCCTAGTAGGCCCTACTTATATATAGGCTATGATAAAACGTAATAACTTCTACATCACTAACTGCACACTGCAGTGTTCATTTTAATTTAAACGTGATAGTTTCAGTTCATTGGCAATTGATTGAATATTTAACCCGATATAAATATGAAAAGTTTTATACATACGTAGTACTTTTCAATATGGTAATAGTCCAAGCTTATTTTGTTTAGTACTTTAATTTAAGCGAGCGAAGCGAGCGTTTCCATTTGACTCTGCCGGAAAAAATAGTCACTGGTTTTGTTTTTTTTTTTTTTGTTTGTATGTCTCGCGATAACGTTCGAAACGGAGGCTCGGATCGAGTTGAAATTTTCACCATCCGCAAGCTTTGTTCTCGATTAATGCCATTAGTTTTGTGGCAAAATCGTTCAAAAAGTTAAAAAGTTACATTAAAGTTAATCGAAAGTTTTTTTTTTCAAACTTCACGGCGACAAAATCTGAGATGGCCAAATCATTTAGAATGTCCGTCCGGTCACGAATATGTTAATTTTATTTTGATCCAATAAGTAGTAGATGGAAATAACACTAGGAAACGCTCAGTTGGACGCGTTGATAAGCGAGCACGTGCTATAGCTAGACCCACATTGCACATTTTTTTAAATTTAAAAATTTACGACGTTCGCGTTTCCAGTATTATTTATTATTGCCAAGGTATTTGGGTAAACCGTGTTTAAATCTTTACTTTAAAATCCACCGCATCTAGAGGCCCTTGACTCCTTTGAAAACTATTTAATTTAAAACTCTTTGTTGACAATAATAGACTGCTTCCTCGAAGTTTTTTGATAACTTCTAGGTGGCAGTGCATTAGAAACTTCGCGCGTCTTTCGTTGCCATGGAAACGTTACTTTTGTTATAATGTAATTTCCATCTACACTACTTATGGGATCAAATAAAATTAACATATTCGTGCCCGGGACGGACATTCTAAATGATTTGGCTATCTCAGATTTTGTCGCCGTTTAGTTTGAAAAAAAAACTTTTTGATTAACTTTAAATTTAACTTTTTAAACTTTTTGAACGATTTTGCCACAAAACTAATGGCATTCAAATCTAGAACAAGTTTTGCGGATGGTGAAAATTTCAACTCGATCCGAGCCTCCGTTCGAACGTTATCGCGAGACATACAAACAAAAAAAAAAAAACAAACAAAAAACAAAAAAAAAAAACAAACCAGTGACAAATTTTTCGGCAGAGTCAAATGGAAACGCTCGCTTCGCTCGCTTAATTATAACAAAGTACGGTTACCATGGCAACGGAAAGTCCTGCAGCTTTTTTGGCTCATGATAGCGGTCGAACGGAGGCTCGAATTGAGTTGAAATTTTCACCATCCGCAAGCTTTGTTCTCGATTGAATGCCATTAGTTTTGTGGCAAAATCGTTCAAAAAGTTAAAAAGTTACATTAAAGTTAATCGAAAGTTTTTTTTTTCAAACTCAACGGCGACAAAATCTGAGATAGCCAAATCATTTAGAATGTCCGTCCGGTCACGAATATGTTAATTTTATTTTGATCCGATAAGTAGTGTAATGGAAATTACATTATACAAAAGTAACGTTGCCATGGCAACGAAAAGACGCTCGAAGTTTCTAATGCACTGCCCACCTAGAAGTAAATCAAAACCTTTCGAGGAAAGCGTCTCATAATTGTCCCAAAAAAGATTTAAAAAGTTTTCCCAAGGAGTCAAGGTCCTCTAGATGGCGGTTGATTTTAAAGTAAAGATTTAAACACGGGTTTACCCAAATACCTTGGCCAAAAATAAATAATACTGGAAACGCGAACGTCGTAAATTTTAAAATTTTTAAAAAATGTGCAATGTGGGTTTAGCTATAGCACGTGCTCGCTTATCAACGCGTCCAACTGAGCGTTTCCTAGTTTAATTTAAAACTTTTTACTTACTGTGCGAAATCATTTTTCTTACCTGAATACAAACATTAATAAATTTTTTTTTTTTTTTCTGTTATGGCCCCTTAAACGCTACCTCGCTCAAACTTCGTCTCTACCAAGGGAAAGGGTCGTCTGAAATCAAGTTGCTCGTACAACTCTGCAATCAACATCTCGTTGTCCAGCCTGGCCAAGACTTCTCCGCCGACACGTCGTCCTCATTGAAGGAATCCCACCGTCAAAAAATGAGGTAAGATTTATTTTATTTACTCGTTATTATTAAAATTGTTTATTTTGAATGATTCCACACACTGCTGGTTCTATTCCTGGATAATTTAAATTTTAAGTTGAAATTTTTTGTGCTTAGGGTAGAGGGGAGATATCACTGTGCTTGGCAACCTTTGTTTGGTAAAAATTTAAAAAAAAAACCCAAACCTCTCTCACTGATTTAAATGGGTTTCTAGACATATTATTTTCTAATTTTGGCTGGGTGTTAACATCAAAGAGGTGAGAGTAAAATTTTAAATTCAGCGTTTTCCCTTTCACGTCGCTGTGGAAAACATAAAAATATCAACAAAAAATAATTTTGCCCCCCTTGAAATTTAAAAGCAGATATGATCCTTATAAGCAGTTTGATTAATGTGAAAAAATTTTTAATTAGCTCTTCTTTTTTCTAGCGGGCGTCGCACTTCACTGGACGAAGCACCGCCCTCCAAGATGTTCACTCCGTCTCCTCCCCCCACCGAAAGACGATGTCCGTTCCGTTCCTGGGCTACCCCCACGAGTAGCGTCTAGAAATCGCTACGTAACTGATTTCAGATTATCTACGCTTTATTTTCAAAAATTTTGTATCGTAAACCCTTTTTATGCAACTAGAACAGTCTAAATATGATAAAAAAATAAACTTCAAAACTGTTTGAATCATATAGAAAATTTTAATAAAGTTATTCATTAGAGTTGGTAAAAAAAAGGGTTTACTGTAAAAATTTTAAAATGCCATGATTGATCTGTAATTTTACGGATTTTTGAAACAATCGAGACCGAAGTATAGGTAGCCCGCAGTAAGATCTTAATTTTTTTTAATCTTGCTGGGAACGGATTTTTGATTGGCGGGGCCAAACGGCTCGGTTAATGCTTAAAAAAGGGGGTTTTTGAAAGGGGAAACCCAAACAACTTACCTGGTAGCGACTGCAGAGTTCTTGTAAGATAGATAGAAACGTATAGAAAAAACACTGAACATTTTTTGATTTCTTCGGTTGTGAGTCTTTTTTATTTTTGTGTCTACTCTACAAGAATCGTGCAGTCCCAGCCGGTCAGCTGTTGGGGTTTTCCCTATACACACTCTTTTTGAAAGCTTTAAAAAGGGATGTTTTATTGTTCATCTTCAACTTGCTAGATTCTATAGACCAAATGATGGAACCCCCGGTTCCCAAACCCGGTAGGCAGTAGCTTGAGCTAGACTAGAGAGCTTGCTACCCGGGGCTGGGTGGGCTCCACTTCTTCCGTCCATCCGGTATGTCATCTTTTCTCTTAGTTGCCCTTCCGCTACGCCAGCCGTCCATTTTGGCTCTACGATCTGGTGCGGCATGTACAACCGGGGTTCAAATCCCCCTCGGATAAAAACCTTGCCAAAATGCCCTTTTTGTCATTGTCCTCACCCTTATCTACCCCACTCAAATACCATAATAGAGCTTTAAAGCTACAAAAGTCTTCATCATTTTAAATTGACACTTAAATGTACCCCCCTCCTACGTCACGAGGAAACATGGGGAATGAGTGGGAAAAAATCCTAATTTCCCAAATTGACGCCTGCTTCCGGCGAAAACACTTTCACCTCTAACTTTATTCTTTTCATTATTTGGCCCAATTTTAAATGAAAAATGTTTACAATATATATTCCTTGTGATGTGATTATTTCGTTTTTTTTGAACATTTTGTTAGCTTGTTATAACAATGTACCCTCTATGTAAAAAAAAATAATCAACTTTGTAGATAGAAATTGCACAGAAAAAACTTTGCAGCATAGAGTAATTGCAAGGTTGTTTTTTTTACCCAAAAATACCACCCTTGCGTGCGGTGACCCGTAAAAAATGCCGCTGCTATTACTCAATGCTGAAAATTTTTTTCAGGCATTTCATCTACAAGTTAGTATTTTCTTGTCTAAACGTCTATGCTTTTTAAAAAGAATTCTTTTAAAAATCCGTCAGTAGTTTTTTTGTCAAATAAATTGTTAAGAAAATTTTTAGCCCATTGATGATTTTCATGTGTGATGAGTACTTTAAATAAAAAAATAATAAATAATAATTGAATTTAGATCTACCCCTCATTATATAACTGATTTTCGGGGGGGACAGTAAATCAAAGGGGCTTGACTAGACGTGTTATGAAAAGCTAACGCTGTTTTCAAAAAAATAAGTAATTGCTAAAGAAGATTGTTGCTAAATATTATTCTTTAAGTTTTCCCAATATAAATAAAAAAATTTAAGCGTGATACTGAAATGATGCGCCTTCAGCGGGTCCCAAATTTGCGAAATGGGGACTTATACCCAATACTGTCCGTGACCTTCGATGGTTTTAAGCTGGGCCCCCTTTCGAGTCGTCAATTTAAGAAAGGGCATTTCAGAACAACATTTAGAAAACCAAAAAATGACCACCCATAATTTTTTTAATTTGTTTTCGTATACTCGTGTGGGCCCTAAGAAAAGTTTTAAGTTTTACATTTAGAACTGGATGAAATTAAATTGTTATATAAATTTAAATTTATAAATGCTCTATCGCCACTAAAGTTTTTCCCAAAAACATCCCCAAAAAATCTTACCGCAGAATCATCCCCTGTTTCTAACCCCTCCACCCTTCCCCCCTCATCCCTAACACCCTTCTAATATTTAATTAGTGGGGGTTTGTCACCCCCTCACCCTCCTGCCACCCCCTCGTAACATAAAAGCCCCCACCTGGTCCGATGAAATCTTTTCCCCTAATCCCTTGAGCAACGTAAATATTAACTTTTCCTTTGTTTTTTCTACAGCTGTACAACTTCTTCCCATTCCCGTAAACACCCTCTCCCCCAAAACCCAGACCTAGCATTGGGCCCGTCCGCGGGGGCACATTCGAGTAGGGCACTTTTCCGAAGCGTGCACTACGGGACGGGGTTCGAACCCGCGTAAGGCCGGGTTTTCTTTTGTATTACCCTTTGCTCTAAAACCATCGTGTTAGAGCCCTCGATAGCAATATTGTTCTAATAGACGTTGAGAAACAAAATAAACCAAATCATTCCCTACAGTTGCTTAACCTGGGCCTGTATCCCTTACATTTCCTTTTGTCTCGCTTTTCTTTTGTACTATACCATCACCCTACCCCTTTTCCTACACCACTCATATTTTTTCTAAAGATCTGAAAATTTTGAAACAACTCTCATCTCTAGTGACTATTCTGCTTCCGTTTTTCCCATTCACACCTTGCAGTCTCTGATTATCTACTCCGTCTGCCTCCCCCCATTGTCTTTACTTACCCCAAAAACTCTCCTTTCCCTCGTTAGCGCCTGGTCCGAACGTACGGCTCTACGGGACGTGGTTCAACCCCCCAAAAGGCATGGGTGTTTTGAAATCGTCCTCCCCCTTGTTTATCACACTCATCGCTAAAATCCCTTTGCATTATATAGACGAAAAATACAATTTTCACCTCCTTTTCCTGGGTCACCCAAACTTTGGGGAACCCTATTCACTTGTCCACCGACTACGAAACCTCGGGCCTCCCAGACTTCTCGGGTTTGCTACTGTACTCTCCATCCAAGACTTATTGCCCCCCCCTCCAAGTATCCTAGTACCTTCCCTTCCCCCTTTCCCTCCCTCTTTAAACCACCATACAAGCCCATTCTGTTTTCCCCCAAACTTTCGTCACACGTATCATTTTGACAGAGTTTTTAAAAACAGCGGGCAACTTTATATTACCATTTGCATTTTCTACTTCATCTACCTTTTTAAAAAATATCTTTGTAAATAAACCTATTACAAATTGAAAAAATGTAAAAATTCCCCAAAAACCCTTGACCTTTCTAGATGCCCGGTCACTTAGAACGCGGGTGCGACTTTAAACCCTTTGGGAAAACATTCAAATTTATTTTTAATAACCTTTTTATCAGAAATGTACGTGCGTACAAACTTTAATTGAAATTTTAAAACTTCATGTGTTTCAAAACACTTATTTTTTGTATGAACTTCCACTTTTTTTACGAAAAAACTGTGGCATGATAGCAGTAAAAAAATACAGAAATATCATATCAGATTCGTTATTTGCTTGTTAGTTTTAACACTTTTAAATTATTTAAAACTGGAAACGCTTAAGCCCCGCCGCGTTGGGGGATAGGTAATTGGTGCATTAGCTGCCAGGTGTTTATGCGGATTTTCTTTTGTTGGGTAAAAAATTATTACTAATTTAAATTTTTTTAAATTAAAAAATTAAATTTAAAAAAAATAACTTTTTTTTTTTAAATTTTTCAAAATTAAAAAAAAAAAACATCGAAAAATTTCTTTTTTTAAAAAAATATTATTCGATTGCGCTCAAGATTTCCACGAATATATAAATTAAAAAATTAAGGTTAGGGAAAAAATTCATTCATCGGTAAAGCTTGGGTTTACAAGTAAAAGAATGTTTTAAAAAAGAAAAACCCCGTAAAATTTTCATTTCATAAGAAATAATTTTTCGTTGTCTAAAATTTCACAAGAATTCTGAATTCATAAATTAGGGTTTCTGTGAAAAAATCATTAAAATCGATAAGCATGATTTTTAAAAAAGTCAAAGAATTTTTTTAAAAATCAAAAAAAACGTAAAATTGCGTTTTTCATAGAATAATTTTCCGATTGCGCTAAAAAACGTGGGCAGTTCTAATTTTCAAAGATTCAGGGTTTTAAAAAATTTTCATCGAAATTTGGGAGTATCTTTTTTACCCAAAATCGTTTAAAAAACAAAAAAAAATACAACAAAACAAATAAGAAAAACGAAAAAATTCGTAAAATTGCGTTTTTAATGAAAATAATCTTTCATTGCGCTAAAAAAACGGGGCATTTTAAAGTTCAAGATTTAAAAAGGCCCCCGAAAGTCATCGCAATTGGAGTTGGGTTTACCCGATCGTTTAACAAACACCAAAATACAAACAAAAAAAACAAAAAATCGAAAAAAAATCGTAAAATTAATTTTTTCGGGAAAAAAAATTTTTTTCGATTGTTTTTCAATCGTGCAGTTCTAAGTTCAAGATTTCAAAGGTCTCCAGAAATTTCATCGCAATTGGGTATCGGTTTACCCGGAATCGTGTTCACAGACACAAAAAAATAAAAACAGAAAAAAAGAAAAAAAAACAGCCCCATTTTTTTTCCCCGTGTAGTAGAAGGGAATCTTCGCTTCGCTCGCTACGCTCATCCAATCTAGTCAATTAGTCAACCTATAGTTTTGCAAAAAAATTTTATGCGGTAAAAAGTGCTAATGAAAAGTTTTTTTGGGTCTTACCTATACCCATCAAAGGGAACATTCATCCCCTTTTCACATTGTTTCCCTTTTTTGGTAAAAATCGTTGCGGTTTACATTTAATTTTTTTTTTGTATTCGGGTGTTAATTATCTCAGGAAACCCCTTTTTATATTTTGTAGTTCCAACTCTTTTAGCCACCCTATTGGCTAATCTTCGAACTCGATTTTGGTTGGTAACAAAAGGGTTTTAACCCCCGTGGAGTAATTTACTTTTCCCAAATTCCTTGTGAATAGCAATTTTACTAGTATTAGTCGCACAAAAAGACCTTTTTTTGGGGGAATTCTAGATCTTCATGGATCCTTAACCCAACAAAATTTAATAAAATTGCGAGACTTACTCGGGTTAAAAGACGTTAATGCTTAAGCAACATAAGCATCATCCCCCTTCCTCCACTACACCCCTGTGTGAGTGACCACGTGTTGGGGAGGAAATTTTAAAAAAAAAACGCTTCCTAGGAACGCGTTCTTTTTTTGGGAACTTTTTAAGGAAAGCGTTCCTTTATAGTTGAGGAAAATTTCAAAACAAAAGTTCAAATTTATGGTAACTTTTAATAAAGTTTTAGAAGTTCCTTTCCACTTAGTGATGACAAAAACCCCCCATGCTTTTTCTCTGAAAACGAATTTTCGATACAAAAATAAAATTGTTGATTAAAACAGAGCATATCATTTTTAGAACGTAACCCGATGTTGAACCCCAGATAATAAGTACACTACCCTACGTGGGTTTAACCATCAATTTGCTAGAGACGAGGGGGTAAAAAAAACGAGACCTAAATCCTTGTACCTAAATTTTTCTGACAAAGGAAATTTTTTAAACCCGGAACTTTTATTATTTTAGGAACTCAAAAGTTCCTTTTTTCGTGAAGGACTGTAACTTTTAAAAATTCCCCTTAAGGGCGGGAACTTAACTTTTAAAAGTTCCTTTTTTGCGGGGAAATTACCCCAAAACTGGTGACCATAACCCTACCCTCATCTCCTCCAACTATTCATTACTCCCCCCCCCCCCCCCATCATCCCCCGGGTCTTCATCCTCCAAAATCCGAAAGCCCCCCCTAAAGTACACAGCACTCTTCCCTTGACATCCTGCCTGCCTACACATTTGATCATACTCCTCTCCTACTTTTACATAGTCCCTCTCTTCTTTAAAGACAAATCGATTTTAAAAAAACGAACATGACAAAACCCCAAACAAATATTTCTGAGAGGGCACTGGGGGAAAATTACCTCGCTGCATGAAGTTTTTCTTCAGCTTTACCGGGAATACCATTCAAAATGGATGGTCTTAGTGTGTGGGGGATTAACTTTTTTTTCTTTGTCTTTCAGGCAACAAAAACTTTTGTAAATTTTCTTTCCGAACTCTTTTTGTTTGTGCACTAAATGTATTAATTCGCAATGACTTTTTAAACCCAAATATTGCAAATATGTATTTTTTTTTTCAAATGAGCATGAATTTCCTAGTCAATCTAGCCCATACCAGGGAAAAACCAAAAATTAATTTCTGCCAAAATCTGAAAAAATTTTTTTTTGCGTAAAACACCAAATTGATAAATTTTCAGATTTTAAAGACATAAAAAAAACTGCACAATTTATTAGTGTGGCTCGTTTGTCTTTTGGTTAGAAGCTATGCTTCCCAAGCAGAAGGGCCAGGGTTCAATTCCCCCCTCTATAGGGAGAAGTTTTTTAAATTCTATTTGGGCTTTCAATCAGTTTTGGCTTAGGAAAGTGTAAACGGTGACTTTGGGGCCCCCCTACAAAAAGTACATAAAAATTCTAGGGGGGTTTTTTAAAATTAACCTTGATGATTCGTGCTGTCCGCGTGTTTCCTCTTTAATATGCCGGGCTCTATTGGGCATTTTCGTTTGTCGGGTGACTGCCCCACAGGGTTGGCTTTGGTCTGTTTAATTTAAGCCCCCCCCTGAAAAACAGTTCTTTACCTGAATGGGGGACTCTAAATCAAAAATTTAATTTATTAATTTTTTTTATTATTTAAAGGAAAAGGTTTCGCAAACATACATTTAAACTTATCACGTAAATAAACCCGCCCCAAATGAGCTATCCAAAATTGTTTCACGCAAGGTCAAAAAAGTCCAAAGTCGCATACGGCATCTACACATGAAAGATTAAATCTCTAGTTTAAAACAAAAAACATTGTAAAATAAACCGTTGTTTATGCACCTATAACACTACAATAAAATAAAAAATTCGAGAATTATTTTAAAACAACTTTTGGGTTGAAAGACTAATCAGTAATGCTTTCACATTAATCACACAGAAACGCAACCGGCCCTGTTGAATGCTGCTCTTAAACAAGGTTTTAAAAATATAGTAATATTTGACATGTAAATTAGCAAAAAAAGTTCAATTTTTAACTTGGGGAAATTGTCTAATTTATCACTCTTGTTATTTTGCAATGCTGCAAAACTCTACCCCTACTTTCAGAAGAGTGCAAAATAGTTGGGTAGGAAAAGAGCTTTTTTTTGTTACCCCACAGTCTTAAAATTACCAGCTTTTTTGTTTAAAACCCCCTCCCCATTTCTGCCCTGAATTTTGCTACCATCTTTCCCACTTTGACTTTTAAAAAAATCAAAAGTCTAAATTCTATATGTTATTTTTTTTACTAAATTACAAGAATTTTGGGGAAATTAGTAACAAAATTTGAGTTTTACTTTTCCATCTCATTTAACTTGACACCCATACGTCCTGTTTAAATATCCCGTCCTACAAATGTTTACAATTTTGTCTTTCTTTGCCATTCTTACTTCCATAGTCCCAAAGGGGTTTTAGAATAATTCAAAAACACCACACATACTACAATTGCACAAATCGATGCCGGTATCAAAAACTATCTACTAAACTAAATTAAACCAAATTTTTTTTATCTTGATGTAAAGAAATTTTACCCTGCACGTTTTTTTCTTTTCCGTCAGAGGGACAACAGAAGGGGATTTTTTCTTTACAAAACATAGGGCCCCTTTGTATCATAGGGCCAAAAATGCGTTAATAACGTGCGGGGTTTCCCCGGGAAAATTACTGTCGTTAGTCAAATTGAACAAAAGGATATAACGTGTTAGTTTGGTTTACTTAGCCACCCGTACATCCCCCGGGATCAAACTCTTCTATAGCTCGCGGCATGTTGGGCACGCAGTGGAGTAGGGGTATCTCTACCAAGCTCCTATCATTTAAATCATTCTTTTTCCCCCGAATTTAAACCAGCCCTCCCTTATGAATTTTTAATTTTGGGATGTCAACATTTTTTTTGATCAAAAAAGACCCCGAACAATAGGTACCAAACCGAAAATAAAATGGCAAATTTGCTACTCGATATCAATTGCTAATTTAAATTTTTGATTTATCTTAACTTTTGCATTCTTCCCTATTATCTAGTAAAAAATATTTGTTTTTACTTTTTATGATTGCCCAGTTAAAAATATGTTTTTTAATTATTTTTTTAGATGCTTTTCACTCTTTTTTGTATCACCCATGTTTCTATAAAACACTCTAGCTATATTACCCCCACCTGAAACACTATATTTCTAGTGAATGGTTATTTATCATTTACCCGTAAAAGTTTTTCAGCTAAACAAAAGCACCAATAAAAATATAGTTTTTTTTGACTTCCTATTTTGACCTCGTTGTATAACGTAATAGTTTCTCATCAGAATACTTCTCATGGGTTTACTCTACACTAACATGAAATTTTACACACCCCCAGTATCCCACGTCTCTCCCCTTTCCATGGTTGCTCCGCACTGACATTGTTTTGACTCTAGAACCGGGGACAATAATTTTTTTTTTTGGTAACTATAAAACTTTCTTGAAAAAGAATCTAGATGGGGCGCGCCAAATTTAATTACCGCAGCTCTTTTCATCTGCAAATTTTTACAAAAAAGCGGGGGGGGGGTTATTTAATTTCATAGATTTAACGAATAAAATTTTTAGTCGTAGATTTTTTACTTGACATCAGTATCCTGCAATAATTGTTCTGGTCATATTACTATACAGCGATGATGAGCAATCGTAAACTAGGGTGATGAACAATTTCAAACTCCGTGTATTTGCAGCTTTGGGAACCCATGCCCTTAATTAATTCTTAGAACCAATGCTCTAAACCCCACCGCGTTCATCCCTGCTTCTAAATTTTCACCTGAAAACGTCTTCGTCCTTTTTCTTTTCATTAACATTCTTCGAAATTTCCTTTCCCCGTTTATCCCCAAAATCCCGTCCCAAAATCTTTCGACAAGTAATTTCACGCTTCCCCATTGTTTAAAATCCCCTTTATGCACTTTTAAAGGGTCATTCTTCCACCCCCTCTTCTGTCACTCCAAATGTTAGTATCATTGTTTTGACTAATCTTTTTTTTTATATCTCTCCTCTAGCTTCCTGTAAATATCCATTTTAGACAACCCCCTACACATATTTTTTTGCGAGCAAACAAAATTTTAATACTCGATTAAAAGGTCTATATACGTCAAAAGATTCGATAACCATTGATAATACTTATAAATAAAGTCACTAGGCCCCATGTCGTTATCGTCACTGTCAATTAAATTTAAAATTTATTGTCATTTAAATTTAGTTTCTATTAAAAAATACTTTTGGGAAAGATGTTGGCAGAGGATTTGGTTTAGGGGGGGGGGGGGGGGGGGGGGGAGGAGCAGGTGTTAGAGGGAGCTAGGAAAAGGGGAAAAGTCTAATGCTCTGTTTGACCGAAGAGGGGGTTTTGTCAAACTATGGACAAGGTTAGACCAAATCTAGGAAAATCAGGGGAAAATTGTTCTATTTCGAAATTTCCCTCATAAATCTTGCAAATCCCAAATCAATCTATAAAAAAAAACAAAAAATGGACCCTTATTTAATGTTCCGTCGCAGCCCTCACGACGCTCGTGCCTGGGGAAAAATCTTTCTATTATCCAAACTGTATGAAAAGCATAAAACATTTTTTCCGTGGCATCAGCAAACATTTGGGATCCGCTTGCTTTTTTGGCTATGTGAGGTCACTGGGGTTACTAGATTATACTTAACTAATAAAATTTTCCCTTTAATGTGCCCAAAAAACTTGAATGCAAGTACATTTAGCAACTATGGACAGGGGCCCTGGTATGCGAGGATGCACGCGCCACAACGTGGCTCGTCTCGCTTTGGGTTGCCGGGCCCGTCTGATCATTTGCGACAGCGCGGAAACAGGGGCCATTTAACTCATATAGTTTTGAATTTTTGGAAGCGTAATCGACAAGTAGAATGCTGTCCTCTTCTTTACAAATTATCTCTTTTGATTTATTGGGTTTAGATTTCTTTTGGGGGGGGGGTCAAAGATCGGCGAGTTACTTTTCGTACCATGCTAATTCTTATGGGGGCTGAGACCAGAGAGACCCAATTTCATTCCCGCCCTTTAAAAATTAGGGCCCTATGATGTAACAAAATTTTTTTTAGTAACAGATGTGTGGGGAAAACCCCAAAAGCTTACCCTTAAGAAAACCCTTGTGATTTTAAAAATTTTTTAAACAATTTCCCAAAAAGTTTCAGTTTCCCATCAGGAGGCTTATGGGTTTTCTTTCCCCTTTTCCTACTAAATGTTCTATTTGTTGTGTTTTATTGTTGTTTTTGTGTTCCTCGCCCGCGCTTAAGAGTCTTCACGAGATAGGCTTGTACTCGGCACGCTCGTAAACACTCAAATTAAGATGTAAAGTCTGGGAAAATTGTACGACATACCCAAATTCTAAAATCACCACGCAGATATTTTTTTTGCTGAACAAAATTTAAAAAACAGAAATTTCTTAATGTAATAAACCCTACTATCACCATTGTTAGCGTAAATCAACGGGGCGAGACAACCTCCTCTTATACCCTTGCGTCACTTCATGTGTAACCATGGGGAATAGTAGGGTTTTTTACATATACCTCAAAATTTTGCTTGTGTATTTTTTTTTTTGCATAAAAAAATGTGTCATGTGTATTTTTTTGAACTCTCTTTCGTTTCAATTTTTCTCCGACTTTTACATCTTTAATTTGATGCTTTTGAGTGTGCCCTGCACTCCCATCTCGTGAAAACTCTTAAAAATTAAAAGCTAGACTTCATATTTTC